>OOFH01100873.1:0-14132 GCA_900323355.1 Merlangius merlangus
TTGAGACACGTACATCCAAACCCACACATTCCCACAAACACACAATCAATCAAACACACACACACATATACAGACACACAGATACGCACACAAACGCAGATACAGAGTCGCAACAAAGACGCAATCAAACACACACACACACACACACACACACATATGCACACAGACACACACACACACACAAACTAAGAAATGGTGAATCCATCTTCAACTACTATAAGAAAACAAACAGCAATGTTCTGAAACTTGGAAAAAAACAACAACTAAATGCTGCTTTTAAAGAACAAACTGAAAAAACTAGAAGGCAGAGAGTCAGCATTTACTGTAGAGAGCATTGCGCTTGCTGCAGTCCTTCTGCAGTCTCCTGGTTCAAATGACCCCGTTTGCCTTCAGTTTATAAGTACCCCGCTGGAAGGATTTCCCCACTCAGCAAAATGGAAACAACTCCTGCACCAATACTGAAACAACTGCTCCCTGGTCCAAAGGCACCTAAAGGCAAGGTCTTGCAGACGTTTTGCCAGTTCAGAGTTTGGGCCTAGCTTGTTATTGCCGGATATGCCGCTTGCATTCCAGAGTAGCTATCGCATAACTCGCCCGCTGTTGTTGAAGATCGTAATAAGAGTGTGACCAAGTCAAATTCAGAGGCACCGAAAGAACGAGATGTTGGGGATGGTCCGTTAGCAATCCCGGCCTTGGCAGGGGTGGGACCTCGGAACCGCCTCAGATGTAGGACAAGATAGACAGTCGAAATATAAGCTGCTTAACCAGAAAAATTTAATATGTGTAATGGATAACCATGGTATTTAGTCAAAGTACATCTAATTGATTTGCAATCATATTTGAATGAAAGGAAGGTACCCAAGAAGTACACACTTCACCACGACCCATGTAGTGCTGGGAGAGTTGTTTCAAGTGGTTGAGCAACTGCAGCCTAAAAAACACATCACAGATCTCTATTCTCTCGGCGTGAACTCATTTGACAGTTGCTAGAGCTTCTTCTGTATTTAGCACAGGCCCGCAGCGAAAACCTGAAGAATATTTAACAAACCATGTGTGATTAATACATCGTTAATCTAATAAAAACTGGGGACACGTTGAGTCAATTAGATAGATGCACATCGGCTAGATTATTATCACATAATTGTATTGCACGATAAATCTGCAATACAATAGTGAAGAACACGGCCGGGTACACTGTAGCTACTGAACAAATGGTCCAGTGCAGCAGAGCAACCACTTTATACTGCCAAAACACTAAATTGTATTTGCAAACTCAAAAAAAAGTAGTACTTGATATAGTATTTATTTGGAGTATTGAGATATAAAAAATACTTGGGTGTGGCTTATGGGACTATTCTTTGATTTTCCCTGATTCTGAATATTGGATGAGGCTAAAGATGTAAAATAGACCTTGACTATTTGGTTTTCAATTCCAGCAGACCATCACAGTTACACTCAAACAGAATGGCCATCTTTCTGCATTAAACGTGATTTACCTTGTAATTCACAAATCTAATGTTTGCCTTCACGGTCACATCAATGAGCATTATTTTTTGGCCGTGTTCGGTTTTAGCCTGACAATGTGAATCAATCAAAAACATGTTCCAGATCCTGTACCCTTTAGTATCTTGAGTGGTTGTGACCTGCATTAGTAAATCAATACTTTTCCACATTAGCAACAAGTTAACAAAACACTGAAAAATAGAGAGGAAAAGTTCAGAAAATGGAGAAACACAGAACTACCTACTTTTTCACATTGGCCTCTCCGTTTGGAATCCTCCGCAGTTTCTTCTTCTTCAGTATCTTGACAGCCCTGCGACACAGTGTCTCTGAGTCCAGCATCTCCTTAACTTTCCCATACGACCCCTCCCCCAGCAAGTCCCCCATCAAATACTTCCCAATCAGCTTGGCCCTCTTCCTGCGCGGCTGGTAGATCACCTCTGTGGAGTCAATGCGGTGGATGAAAGTGTCCATCCCCATCAGTTCATGATCATTAAGGTGGTAGTCCAGATGGTGCAGCTCTCCAGCACTCATGATGAATAGGCCAATAGGTTGTATTTTGTTCCTATTGAGCTGCAAAGTATGCAAAGGACAACACCACTAGAAACGCGCAGGGAATAATGCAGGCCAGTCCTAACAGTTGCCTCCAGGTTCTGGTTCGTCCTTTACAAACTATTCAGATTGTTGTGAACTTGAGTCACCTGGTTACCTTTCATCTCGGAGTTGGCTATGTTTTGTTTCACAGGCTAGCATGCAAGATCGTTTTTTAAATACTGTGTAGAGAGTGTGTAATGGCAAGGCCTGAGTATTAAGGGAGGATGCAGGGTTCAATCCTATTTGTAAACGATTGAGTAACCTTAACTCATGGGGGAGTTCTGGGTTGTTGTCAGCTACAAAACTGTAGACCAAATTTAGTGTTAGTGTTTCTTGGAGAAAATAATTCTGACTGCTGTGGTTATTTCACGGTATTCATACAGAAACAATATAAGTGAGCAAAATAGGGCGTAATGTCATTCGATAATTGCTCTTTTTGAGTCCGCGGTCCTCTCCACTTGCAACTAACGCGATAACATGTTCGGCATGGGCAGCAAGTACGGCTCCAAAGCCATACAACACAACATTTCGGGTTGTGTTTCAATGCACTCCCGCTCTCTCCGGAACACGGGTGTCAAAATATCGAGTTGAGCCTCATAGGTTTAATCACCAAACAGATGCAGCAAATCCAGTCAAACGTGTGGTATAAGCGGCCAGTCTCAGGTTACCCTTTCTTCCTGGTGCCTAGAAAAACAATGACAAGATTTTAGCACATTTATAGATATATGTTGCTACAAAATAGCAATGCAAGATAGTGTTAGCGTTTCAATTTCTGGATCTGTTCATATAATTGATCATCTTTCAGTTTGCATTGATAAATACTTCGTAAACAAAAAGCAGAAGGTTGGGTGGCCTCGTATATCTAAGCTGCTACCACGGTTGGGGAATCTATTTTGTGTATACCGGTCCAATCGGTTAGCTTGTTAGCTTACGGTTTGCTTGAATGAAATGGCAACATTGCTACCTTTCTTAGATTAACTTTAGACATATATAGCAACGCATCGTACTAAATCGAAACAATGATCCCAATAGCAGTTTAAACGACTATATTAAAATCATGAAAACGATCACCAAACGTCGTCATACAAGTCGAGGGGTGTTACGCTAGCAATGCAACTTTGGTGGCTGACGGCTCAGCAGCTAACTCGGCGTCGGAGGCAGGCGGCGCAGCAGACCCCCGGTCGGGAGTTTGGAAAGACGTCAAAGCTGTCATTCGGGTTACCGGAGAGCAATATCAGACTCTGGCGTTATAGTTCAATTGGATCGAGCCAGCCTAACCAAGCTGCACAAGTCAACCTAACGCATTGAGCAGCTGCAAGCTGCTCGAATTTCAATGCGAGTTGCTAGCAAGCTAGGTGGCTAGTTGACATGCTAATCAGAGTCATAGGAAAACATCTCACCTTAATCCATAGAAATCTCGTCCCGGTTGCCAATTGTTTCTTACGCATTTGGCTTGTTTACGTATTTGATGTGGCAGGTTCTCTCATTGCACAATGAGATACGACTAAGGTTTTTTTTGTCTCTTCATGTTACTCTTGCTATTCAAGTTGTCGCCATCTTGTTTACCTCCCCTAAACTCACACTGACAGCCTCCCGTCGAGCCTTACGTTAATGCGTCAAATCAGCTCATCCTACTCCTGGAATGTTTCGTACATGGTAGAAATGTTGGTAATATTGAGAAGATTGACTAGGAAGTTTCCTAGACTTTTTTTTATGCTATGGCAAATAATTCAGTGGCCAATAAGCATGTCGGTGAAACGTTGGAAAGGTCATTACACTATTTTGACAAATAAGCAAAAAGTCGTCCTGAAAACAGACTTGAAATTAAGAGGTAAACTTTCTGTAAAATTAGTCAATTGCTTAACTATAAATTAAAAATCGGTATCAGACCAACAGCAACAATTTTATTTAATTCAATTTCGGTTGGACATAATACTGTGTTATCCGGCGGCAGAGGGACTTGTGTTCAGAGTTATATTTAAACAGCGTAGCCCGGCTGATGGAGAAGGTCGTATTTCAAAGATAAGTTACCTTATTACCCTGCTTACCGTTGGCTGCTCACGGCTGTCAAACTCAAAAACCAAATCGCCCCACAGAAAATGGCACTTTTAAATATTCTTAAATGCTCGAATTCCAATCCGAGAAAGAAAACCGAGGCTTTATGATCACTGGGAGCATACCTGAAGAATCGAGGGGTTTAGCAGAGGTTTTTATCTAAGGCACCTTGCAGTTAATTCAGATGAAATATGAATAACCTGTAAGTCTTGCTCAATGATGCCTACAGGTAGACTGTGTATAGTGGGAATCAAACACAGTAGCCTGCATTTCAGCTGTGTATATTTATCTATGACCAAGATTGGCATTACATGCATGCATGCATACTTAATCTATTAACATTTTCACATTGTAGGCCATAGAATCATCAGTGACACATTTATTTTGAGTGCATTTTATTACATTGTTCTATTGGAGCATATAATGAAGAATAGAGGTGAAATTATCAACATGTGGTGATATTGAAGCAACAAAACACGGAAGGAGATTTAAAAATAAAAAGGAGGGGCATCACATGAAATGGCTTGTGTAAATTATTTTGAAAGTACAAATAGGTTCATCATTTTGCAACAAGAGACCATTCTCACTTTTACAGTTCTACCACAAACGGGGAGATAAACAAAATCATGTCCAGGGCAATGTTTTAGTACTGCAAACTTAAAATGGATAAAATCGTAACTGTATTAAAGAGAACTTGGACACACGGACACACACACACACACACACACACACACACACACACACACACGGACACACACACACACAACTCAGTAGTAGGGTCTACGAGGATTATTCTGTGGAGAGAAGATAAATACATTAGTATAAAGTAAAATAAACAAAAGCACTGTTAAAATCAATCTCAATGCAAATGTCCAATATGAAAAAGCTAAAAGTTTATATTTATTTTGTCAATAAAATAAACAGAATTGTAGTTACCAGTGGATTGGGTCTGAAACGATAGGCAAGCATCATCCTCTTTCTAAAGGCATCATATTCATCATCATTTCCCCTGAGCTCAGCGGGCCGGTCCACTCCAAATCCTGCTCCATCCACAGCCGTTTGTCCCCTAGAAGCAGTTTTTGTAAAGGATGTATATTATCTGAATTATCATAAAAAAAATTATAGATGGAGTCACAGGCCATATTTGAAGAGCTTTGAACCCACCTATGAACAGGTTGCTTAATGCCCTGTCCATCAGAACCTAATCCATCCCCTTCCTGCCATCCCATCTTCATCAACATTCGGAAACCGAGATTCTCCACAGTCAGCTTGAACTCCTTGTACTCCGAGTAATCTGGATCTCGGCCCTCCTGCAATTAATGGAGAATGATGATGTGTACTACAATTTATTCATAATAACATTTTATTTGGGCAAGGATGGTATACTGGGCCATAAACCATAAGGGAACTGTGATGTTTGTAGTTGGCATGGGATGTGTTCTCAGAAATTTCTGTATCAGATAAGCTAGAGATTTGGTAGATGTACCCAACATGGCTTCCACCCCTTGAATGACATTTTTGGATTTACCTTAACGCCCACACTAGCACCAAAAATAGGGTTATTAAAAATACAGCCAAAGTGTGAAAGTTGGAGAGAAACTTGCCTTGAGTGCCTTGAAAGTCTCCATGAATTTCTCCAACTCCTCGGGTGGCAGGAAGTCACCGATAAAGTGTTTCCCTTTCCCCATGTCTGTCAGAGACTCGGCCCATTCTTCGGAAAAAATGTAAAAATAATTATCAAACCCTTGTCAACCGCCTTGCGTTACCTTGGTAACTTGGTGGGCTCTGAATGAACAAAGATACTGTGGTTGAAGGGGCCGTCTTACCCCTCGTTTTCTCCATTTCCATCTGGCGGAGGCGATGTTCCCAGGTACCTTCCTGTTGGTCCACCTCCTCATCGCTGTCATACTCGTGCTGATGGTCTCTCAGAGCCTTTTCCCACATTATCTGCATCTCTGCCATCGCACGCTTGTGCTTCATTATCATTTCATACATTTCTTGCATCTGTGAACGAAGTGCAAGAACACACCATACAGAGAGACGGTGGACATGGTGAGGACACAAAGGAGTTCTGGGATTAAAAGTCTCATTGAAAAGTGCCCTGAATGTTCAGATCTTTTTATCGCCCTTGAAGTACGATCCTGTCATACCTCCTGCTGTTCTTTGAGCTGCTTCCTCTGGTCCTCAGATAGCTCTGTCACTCCTACAAGCCCTAAAGGCTTCCCCTTCTTATATCCGAGCCCCTTCAGGTCTTGCACTGGAACATAAACAAACACATTGAAGTCATATTTTAGGTTCAAAATGATATTTGCACATGAAAAGGAAATAATCAAATCGGTAAGGATTTAAGCTATGTCCGGTAGTTAATTGTTGTTTTGCATTAGAAGTTAATAACCAGAATATTAAGTGTTTTTGTAGTGTAGAGTGTAGTTATAGATGTATATAAAACAGATAATCCTGTACCAGAGAGTGAGGGCGTGTTAGCATCTGGAACGTCGACCTCCTGTTTGATGGCACTGAGAGGAATTGGTAACTCCACTTTGTCATCTTCAGACCCCCAACGACTCTTCCGCTTTCGTTTGACAGGTGGGGGCGAGGCCTCCGTTTTGGGGGTTAGCAGCGGGGAGCCCATTTGGTTGGGGACATAGGGGTAGGGGACTGGTGGTGGCGGCGGGGGCACCGCTGACAGAGGAGGGGCAGCCGGTCGCTGGACTACCAACTCCGGCACCTCCGCTGTCGCCGGAGAACTCCGGTCCACCTTCGACTGACGAAACTGCTCCACTTTCTCCTTGTAGAAGTGATGGGCTGGGCTTTGGTGGTCATATAAGAAACTGCAAGTGGATGCATAACAGATTATAAATAAAACACATGCAAGGAATCCCAAATTTTTTTTTTTTGAAATGTGGAAACAGACTCACCTGAATGCAGGGTTGTCCCGGTTGTGCTCCGCAGCGATGGCTTCCACCTCGGGGCCACCCTCTGCCACATACTTTGCCAGCTTCACAGCCACCTGCTGGGTCTCCTCGTCCACTGGGGGGGAGACTTTAAGCAGCCTATCAGTACTGGGGCTCAACTCACACTCTACAACTGTACTGTGCTCAACTGGCCCTGTCACACCACCAGTCTACAGCCAGTAGGGGATAAGAAGAGGAGGGAGGAGCAGGGGAACATGGGTGGTGAATGGGGAACTGCACAGAGCAAAAAGCTTTACTTCTGTGGTGTAACATATGTAATGCCCAGGGATGATCTTCTAATGCATTACATGTATACCATTACATCTAATAATGGTGATGATGTGTGATGGTGTATGATTGTGTGTTTGATTTCAGCTGAGAATCATCTGAAACCTTTCAAAATGCAAAGTGTGTAAATTGATGCTGTATACCACAACATGAGTGCACACATGCACCCAAAAGAGCAAAGTTCCACTTACCAGTATGCGATTTCATAATGGGTTTTGGCAAGTTCTTTCTGTATTCTGCAACTCTCTTTCTGTAGTAGAGATAGTCTCTGCTGTTCGTATCATATAAAAACCTTAGAGACAAAAAGTGACCATAAATATATTATGACCATTGGGTCTAAAATATTCACTGATTTGAATGATGGCCAGGTAAAAATATTCCAGTAAAACCATTGTTTGGTCAGTGTATGTTTTGCACTCGGCACGTAAAAGTCGAAAATACTAAAAGGGAATTTTGGACCCATGACGTTAAAATATGTGAGAAAAACGGTCAGACTTACGAAAAAACGGGATTGTCTCTGTAATCCTCCTTGGCTTTTCTCTCTAGCTCGGCACCTCCTTCTGCCACAAATGAAGCCATCTTGTCGAGAATGAGCCTGGTGTCTGGGTCCTCTGGGGGAGAGACTTTAAGCAGGCTATGAGTATCATTACCATTTGCATGTGCATATCAAAATGGCGTTCACAGGGTGAACTGTCCCTCTCCAAGCTGGGTTGGTTGTCATGAGTAAACCCTGCCATGAATTACCTTTCATCTCCAGGAAGTTTGAGTCTTCCACCTCTTCTTCATCCTCGTCGCCATCTGGTGAACAGAATACACTAGGCCTCTGGCTGAGAACAGGGTTCTTCTTGGACTGGGAGTAGTTTTTGAATTGGTTGAGCATGCTGGTGATGCCAAGGCCGGGGCGTTTGCCAATGAGAATGCTTTTCTTCTGCTGTGAATTTGGTGATTCAGCCGGATTAGAAGCACCTTTGGTTTCACCATTGTTGGAACCTTAAAAAAAAAAACATAATTAACTGTGGGAATTGCACACTATCCATACACAAAATGTGTTCTTGCTTTGGCTATTCCCACCAATATCAAGGTAGTGTACCATGTTATAGGTCAAAGTGTATGGCACTAACCAGATGCGCTTGGTTTGTCCTTATGCAACTTCATAAACTGCTGTAAAAAGCTTCCATCATTTACAAACTTGTTTGAGTTGGGCCCTTGAAAGCTAGGAAAACTGAAACAATCAGAAGGGATTAAACATGATCTAGATAATGCACTCATAATAAATAGGTTATTATCATAAATGCAATCGTATGTTCGCTGTACTAAGGGAATAGTGAATCATAATGGATAAGTACTGGTAGGATAGTGAAACCAAAATTGCCTACCTTTGAGGCAGTGGCTTGCTCGGAATTTGCACATTCTTTTTTGCCTGTTCTGCCATTTTAGCTTCAATCTCTCTCTTCTTCTGAGCTATAAGCTCCTCTTGTCGTATGATGTTCAAACTCATTTTGTTTTTCTGTGTTTTTATAGGCCTGTTCTTCCAGCCTCCACCACGTCCTGCCAAAAAAAATACATTATGAATACACTATAACTTACGTTTTAAGACTTCTACCCCTGCGCTGGTCCATCCAAACAACCATAATACACATCAAGTCGTGGAGCCAAAATATTTGTCGGCACTGAGGACAAACGAAACGTTAAAAACCTGAAACTGTATAATAAAAGTGAATAACCCCCGTGTTTATGATATACACATACTACGTGTTCTAAAAACGAGCACATTAGGTCGCGGAGGAGTACGAGTTTAGCCAGTCAGCTAACATCATAGCATTCAGCGTTAAATCCTAACTGAACACATTTCAGCCCCATCACCTACCGGCTTCGCTAGACTCCATGGTCTTAGCAGCAAGGACGTGAAACCACCAATTTAATCAATCTTCCTGAGGGCAACACCAATGTAGCTATCTGCTATCTCCCTTTCCATCCCAAGAGTACAACAGTGCGGCTAACTTCCGGTTCCGGTAAACCCGTCCTCCTCACGAAGTGTGTTGTTGTCCCTCACTGCTACCCGTCTCACCCCCATACACAGTCTGACACCACCAGTGTCAGAAATGGCAGAAGCTCCAACACGGCCCTGCCGGTTTTTTTGCCACCGGTGTACATTAGAAATCAGTCCGCGTCTACCGGTAAGGTCCACAGGGACAGTCGGTCTGTTGAACAATGTTAAATTAGAATAGCTTTGATCCGTGATGTGTGATCTGTAGAGAGGTGTGTGGAGGCAGCTAGCCTTAGGAATACCGACACGTCGCTGTTGTAACGCTAGCCCCGCTGGTTAGCCAATATCGACAATAATGGTGTTCCCCATTTGACTGCTTATTTAACAGGGTTGTTCTTTGAGTTGTATTAGTCCTGTTGAATGAGTGCATTTGATATGTGGGATGATACGATCTACAGCAGATTTACGCCAGTCACACTCTGATGCTCTGGTTGAATTCAGCAAGCTGTCCCATTACCATGGCAGCTTATTCATAGCTGGGATCTTTAGGTAGAAGGATAAATCGTACTGCTATTTTATATTTCATGTAGCAGAGTGTCAGCTTTTCATAAAGCACCGTTATAGCGTATTATGTATGGTTAACGTCGCGTGATTTAATGTGTAGGGTCCACAAGAGCCTTCCTGCTTCAACCATTTACGGGAACCTTCTTGAATTTGACAGTGCCAGATCCCTTTATGCTTGCCATGTATGACAATGTAGGGTCAAGGGGGTCGAATTTGTTATAATTTCTTCACGCCGTCATTCACCATTGAACCACATACTGTGATTTTCTAACATAACTCAACCAGATTCTTTCAGAATACCTTCATGTGACTGCACTTAAAATTGAGCAAGTATGAACATGAAGTTTGGTTGAGAATAGATGCCAAGCCCAGTCAAACAATATTTCTGTATTTTCGTTGTAGGACTACACCTGTCCACGTTGTGATTCTGGTTTTATTGAGGAACTTCTAGAGGATAGAAGGTAACGGTTAAACTATCCTTGTGTCACATTTAACAGTGTATCAAATCCAACAAAGAAAATTAAGCAAATTCTTATTTCTTGTAGATGTGTAATGGTTTGCAGAAGCTTTGATTCCCACTTGCTACACCTTGCCTCCATATAGCGTCGAAAATGGGTCCACATCCACCACTTCTACCAGCGATCCAAACAGGCCAACGTTTGAGGTCGGTGTAACCCCAACCTGTAACCCACCAAACCCTTTCCGATGATTGTTTCCCAACGTTGAGTTTAATATAATCCCTTCTGTCCCTCTATTCCCATCAGACCATGGACCACCAGCACCTATTCACATTTCCCCCAGGCTATGGTCAGTTTGCCTTGGGAATATTTGATGATAACTTTGATCTTCGAGCAGGCCTGCCTACAGAGGACCACAGGGAAACCGAGACCTGGAGGGAAAGGGAGATGGCATCACGGCAACGGTATAGTGCCCGGCAACCGCGGGGTCGTCACGTGCCTCGACGGCAGGGGACACGCCATGAAGGAGTGCCTACTCTAGAGGGGTGAGAGACACCGATGTGGATGTTGCCTCTGGATTTCCTTCCGGACGGACGGCCGCGAGCGTTCACCCCCTCGGCTCCGGCTCACATTAAGAATAAAGGACATTGCGATAGACCCTTTTCACAGAGGCGTCATCATAGGGCAAAGACAAGTGTTGCTGAATGCACAAATGTGGGGCTGCACTTTATTCAGCACGGCCTGGGGAGTAAAATCGAAATAGTGAAAGTATATAGCACATTAACTAATGCCCTTGTGCCCTGGTATTAGGAAGTAGCAGGCTTATGTTAAGATTACCCCCTCCGATGTTAAGAGGTGCCCCCTCCGAGGACACCTCTGTGAAAAGCGTTTACTCCTTTGCTGAAGTATGTAACCGTAGTGCTGGTTATGTACTGACTTTTGATCATTCTTGACATTCGCTTGGTGGGGTTTAAAAGTCAAGGGGGATTTATTTATTTTCGGTTTCCCTCATTGGTTAGAAATGTAAAGACTTATGCTTATAAGCAAGATAAAAAAAAAAGCATTATGGTCATGAGGAAGAATGTGAGGGCAGTGGGTCCTGAGGCAGGCCCTGTCTGTCCACTGCCATGTGCGTGGGTTTCCAATGCCCCAATGTTTGATGATTCCAGGCAGGTGCTCAGGAAGCTCGAGGGGGTTTCAGGTCCTCCGGGAGGGGTCACAGTTCACAGGCCAAGGCTGCTTCCTGAGAGTGCAGCCACGGCCCTTTGTTCATTGAAATTGTATTTATTAACCATCAGCCTTTGTTGGAAAGCATAGGGGTCAGGGCATAAGCTCACAGCAATGACGAGACAGACACTGACTGTTTTGGAAATAAGATGAACAAAATAGACCAAAAGAAAAATCGTTGAGTGAAAAAATACAGACACAATACATTCACACTTAATTGGTATACATGGTTCTTTCACTAATCGAAGCTCCTTACTTTCAGTTTGGTCCCTGATGCTTGTTACTCGATGGCAGAGAAGGCTATCTTTATTATCGTTATCAAAGAAAAAAACTATTTAAGCTGTAGAAACCTATGGGATGGGTCAATGCATTTCCCCAGGAGCCTGCCATCCCATGTGACTTCCATGGCAGTGCTTTTGACAGATATTCGTATATTATGATTGACATTGTGTCTTGGGGCACATTGATCTCTGCTGTCCTCTCGGTGCTTCATCGTCTGCCATCACGCAGTGTTTATGCCCCATACCACCATACCACGGCTGGCATTAGTCACTCACACTTATTGTTACTGCAGTGACACAATCGTTGGCTTCTCGGAGGCCGTGTGTGGACAGCTGTGGTGGTATGTGCAGGGTGGGGGGAGGGGGGGGTCCTGTACACGGTCGCTTATGTTGTAGCTTGGCCTTGACCTGTTTACGGCAAGATGGGAAACGTCCTCTCTGAGTCAGTCATCCAGGAATTCATGTAGAGTTGTATGTTGATCTTATGCATTTTTAAGCATAGGAACCAATTATTTCTTTAGGTCTTTTTGATTGATAATAAAAAAGTAGCCCCCCATCTATCTGCCCCCAAATCAGCCTTCTACTTGTAATAGGGTTAAGCCTGTATAAAAATGAATAACAATAATTATATATCTTGCATGGTTTCCCTTCAGAGTGATTGTAGATGTAAACTGTAATAGAATGGAATATTCTATTACCAAGCCAAAGTAAATGTAGATGTAGTTGATGTGAAGCCGGCTTCCTAACGATTGATATATTCTTTCATGCAGAATTATTCAGCAGCTAGTAAACGGAATCATTGCACCCACGGCAATGACAAACATTGGAGTGGGACCATGGTATGTAAGAACCACTAAGCTTTCAGCTATGTATTTCATGTCACTTCTCATTCCAAAACGGTGCATGTGCCAGTGTTACGACCCCTTGACGTTGACTAAATGATGTACTGGTCAATCACCAGATGTTCCACATTTTGCTGACCTCTCGGTTTCTCGTTCTTTTGTAGGGGAATGCTGCATTCCAATCCAATGGACTACGCCTGGGGTGCTAACGGGCTTGATGCTATTATTACACAGGTACGTCGGGGGAAGGAAAGAGTGTCCTTTACACCTCAGTGAAGAACTGCACAGTGGTGTACAGGCCGTTTAGTGTCCCTCGGTGCAAATTGCGACGGCGAAGCTTTATCTTGCACAATATGGCACTTTATCTTTAACCTCACGGCAAATGGGTGATAATGGCGTTGATGGTTATTAGATTGACCTTTTTGTCTCCTGGTAGTTATTGAACCAGTTTGAAAACACTGGTCCACCTCCCGCTGATAGAGAGAGGATCAAGAGTTTACCCACCGTCAGGGTCACGGCGGAGCATGTGGGTGAGTCCTCTTGATTCAGACACACACGTGCAAGCTCTTTTCAAATGACTAACATGTTTCTTGACCAGGGAGGTTGAACTCAGCTTCAAACCCATGTTGTGACCCCTTCAGATGGCACTCAACACCTATAATGTCTACACACTCTTTGAATAACAGATGACATACGATTTGCATGATTGTGAAGAATTATCAACCAGACAACGATTCCACCCTTGGCAATACCATAACTCTTTTTCACCAACAGCATAGTGCATACTTATTTCTGTATGCATATTTATTTCAATTTTTCCAGGTGCGGGTTTAGAATGTCCAGTATGCAAAGAAGACTACAGTGTCGGAGAGAACGTTAGGCAGCTTCCGTGCAATCATTTATTCCATAATGACTGTATAATACCATGGCTAGAACAGGTACCGGTCTACAGAACTACATGACAAAATCCCACCACTAATGTGAACTATTTGGTATTCAAATACCCTTTTGCATTTTAAACAGATGAAGTCACCTTTTTGATATATTTCCTGCGCGTCCGTTTCTCTCCCTCTAGCACGACACGTGTCCTGTATGCAGAAAGAGTCTCAGCGGACAAAACACGGCCACAGACCCCCCCGGTTTATCAGGGATGAACTTCTCCCCTTCCTCGTCATCCTCCTCCTCCTCCAGTTCGCCCAACAACGAGAACGCCAGCAGCCACTCGTAGGACCCCCGCACCACTCTACCTCCACGTTGCGTCACCTCACCACCCAAACCCCAGACGGTGCTACGGACGCAGGAACCACCACTCTTCTCGGCTGAGGTTCCTCAGACAGTTTGGTGTCGCTCCGTGGTGGTTTGAGCTGAGGGGGGGCGGGGCT
>OOFH01100881.1:0-11211 GCA_900323355.1 Merlangius merlangus
AGCAAAGGTTTGTTTAAAGGTATAGAGGGAGAGAGAGAGAGAGAGAGAGAGAGAGAGAGAGAGAGAGAGAGACAGACACACACACACACACACACACACACACACACACACACACACACACACACACACACACACACACACACACACACACAGTGTTTAATAATAGAGTGTCTCCAAACGATTTCACAGCGAATGTTTTCATTAATTCTCGGACGTACCCATGAAGGCACCGCACATATTCATGAAACCTGTTGCAAATAAGAAAGAAAGACGTCAGAGATGTAGGCGGGGAAACTCCTAATTATACACTAAGAAGAAAGAACAAAGGTTCTTTATGACCTACCAAAGAGAGCGCCGGCATACGATGGGGCGAGGTCCTGCACGTTGACAGACACGCCGCTGGTCAACACATCAGGGGTTAGGAACCATTTCATTATTCACATGTAAATGTAGAATCAATTCACAGAGCAGACAACGTCGTCCAAAATGGACAGGAGAAAAGTGAGAACAATCAAAGTTTACTATAAATATTGGACTACATATATTCCCTAAGGATTAGGGTGCTGTGCTTCCTGATTCCTGACAGGGCGGCCGCAGGGCGGCTGTGGTTTTCAAAGGAAGGGTAACTTTTGTACTGTTTCTTGGCAACAACAGCCACCCCAAGTAATTGGTGGGGTGTAAGGGTGAGTTTGATCCCTTAAGCAAGATGCCTAACCCTACCCGCTCCTTAAGCAACTGCTGTTACAGCCAGTGGCTTTGGATCGAAGGTACATGAGTTTAAATATATAACATGACATAGAACAGCTATGTAATAAAAGCATATAGTCGTACTCAAAGAACATTTAGTCTACATCAAGAACATTTGCACTATATATATGCAAATATAAAAGTAACATTTGTCCTACACAGCTGAGAGACAGCAGTCGTTATGGAGCTGCGTGGCTCGTTCTCCCCCTAGAGAACTGCCCGGCAACAAAAAAAAAGGCTTTAAAAATTTATGCCACCATTTTGAGGTGACATTTAATAACCAGCATTAGTAAATGGCTGAGAGAAGGATGGCATTACATCATTGACAATGTCTGGGCGTGGAGTTCTGTCCTCAGCAAAAAGCTGATAGATAATTACATGGTGCAGCAAGGTATGCACAGGGCCAAAAACATGACACCAAGCTATGTGACTCAAATAAGTGAACAAATTCAGTTTTAAGGAAAGCCCCTGCCAAAGGACACAACATTCCACATAAGTCCCAAGAAACAATTTAAAAAACACGGGCCCGTCAAAACGGGAAAGGGCGTTGCCAACGGTGAATACATATTTGCTGGCCGTCTTTGAACTACACACCTGCTGCTGAAGGTGCTGAGGCCCAGGGCGGCAGAGATGGACAGCAAGGTGGAGGGGAAGGATAAAGGACTACACAGGATGAGGATGAACACACTCGACATGCCCATGGCTATGGACTGAGCAGTCAAACAAAGGAGCACAGGGTTACGAGCGATGTAACAACCCCAGGCATGGGCGGGACGGGGGTGATGAGTGACATAGAATGGAGTAATCGTTTCAACACATTCCAATTGAGGTGAAGTTAAGATACAATAGGAATGCAGATAGTGGCCAAACACCTTACAGTTAAAATAATGTACACAGTGTTTCTCATTGTGTGCATTGTAAAGTTGAGTTACCTGGTTTATTTTCCTTACAGATATCCGAGAATATCCTAAAGTAAGAGAACATTGATTCACGTTTGAGATTCTGTTCATTTTTTTCCTTAAACATTGTCAAACTAAATGGGAAAATACACACCTCTGTTGCTGAGGAATTCTGAAAGGTATCCTCCAAACAAGGAACACAGGAACGCAACAAGCCACGGGATTAGATTATACACCCATTCCTAAAGGGAGTACACATTGAGGAAGGTCATGCCACAACCATTATACATCGCTTCCATGTGACATTAAGCAAAACTATATCCACCACATAACAGCCTGCCAGAAAGTACTTTAAGTTGCTACAAAGAATAAGAAGGTAATACCGCAGCGTCTGGGAAGCTATCTTTGAAGAAAGCCGGCAGCCAGGAGAGCAGTGTGTAAGAAGTGCCGCCGTGGCACATGTGAGCGAACACCATGGCACTGGAGGGGGGCAGGGAGACAGCAGGTAGTGTGAAGGAGACTCTTACAGGAGTGTAAAAAGGCCATGTTAAGATGAAGGAGGAGGAAAGCACTTTGAACGTACCACACAGGTCTCTTCTTCAGAAGGCCCAGCCAACGGAATCTGGACAAGCTCCAGTATGAAACCTTACATGAGGGTCGATTTTTTGGAAGAAGCTGCCCTAGGTGACACAAAATGGCACAGGACATGTTAGAATGACAGCATTGAAGCAGGGAATGAGCGATGCCATTTTGAACAAAACTTCACTGCACGGGAAAGGCCAAAACATGTATTAATCAATCCCGCAATTATAATGGATGCCTTGCCTTTCAAAAGATACTGCCACACGATGACTGCCCAGAGTCCAGCCAGTAAACCCGTGGCATAGAAGACCATCTCCCAGCCGTACCAGTCTAGCAAAAGGGAACCAGCCCCTCCAACCAACAATGTTCTGAAACAAATTGAATACTTGCAAAATCAACAATGCATTTGTGTATGTATTTAAAGATTGTGTGTTCTTCAAGTGCATACGGGGAGTGAGTCATTTCTCGTACCCAAGATAGCAACCACTTCCGGCGAGGCTTATCAAGAAGGGTCTTTCTTCTTCCACAACGCGCTGAGAGCAAAGGCTGGACACAGAGGGATAGAAGACACCTGCAAGAGAATGGCTCACTCACTCTAAGTAGGCACTAAAAAGGTTTGCATAATGTGTCTAAAGGGGCATTAACAAGGGAGATAGTTTGAGGGAAAATAAGTCAATTGTGACCGATACAATTCATCCTATATTATTGAGGACTTCACATACATTAATTATGACATCCCTTCCCCAAAATTATTGATATTTATTTTGTCTAAGACAGAACAATGTTTTACCGGTACTGACCCTGTAACAGTCCCATAAGGAATCTTCCTATTGTCATGGCAGTCACAGAGCGAAGTCGAAAGTGTCCAAGTAGAGGCGTAGCGGCTGTGATGACAGCCCAGGAGGCTGTTGAGAAGAATAAGATCCTCTCTCCTCCAACTCTGATTTTTGATAGGAAACCCCAAACATATTGACGTCAACGCTGGTCAAAAAGACATGCTGTATCATTTGAGGTTCTCTGGGCAAAGTTAAAGATAGAAGATAACTGAATCATTGTCTAACTTGTCACTGGCGTGTCCCCCCAGGATCTGTGTTAAACAGTAGCCCCAGTAGAATCCTCCGAGGACCAGGCCCATCTCCGTCTTGCTCCAATGAAATGTCGCCGCCATAGAGGCAGCACAGACGGGCATGGCCATCCTCGCACAGTAGAGTAGCGAAGTGCCAAACAGCAGCATTAGAGTCCATTTTCTAGCTAGTGGCCTAGGAGAATAAAGATGTCAATCAAGGCCTAGTATGTAACCAGGTAACAGCTTCAGCAAAGTAGTCAAACAAGGACGAAGAAAACTCACCTCGGCCACAAATGTTTGCCCGCTGGAGAAGGCTCAGTGTAATTATTTTTCGTCTTCAGGTGTAGATCAAACGTGTTATTACAATTTCCTAGCTCGCGACAGTCCGCCATTCAGTACATACAGTTTGTCTCGGTCCGTGCCTAAGCACTCTCTCCAGCATCGAGAGATTTGTTAAAGTATGCAGAGTAGTTGCCAGACTGCCGCAGGCAAACCAGTCCGACAGGTACAACTTGTGGGGACAACCTCAGCCTGTTGTGATTTGCCGTAAAGGCAAATTAGTGCCACGTCAGGGACTACGCGGCAGAATGCAAATATTAACACGTGGCTCAAACAACAAAACACAAAAAAATAAAAGTATGATTTGCAAGTTTTGTTGGTTTATTTTAATATTTGGAAATCTCTTAAAAATGTTGAATAATAAAAGGGATGTGAACTTTATGGGTAACACCATTTGTAAACAATATCTACAATGAGGCTCAAACAAACCAGCAGCAAGAATAAACGTTCAAAATAAAACAAAAAAGCACTAGTTTCCAGTGTGTGTGTGTGTGTGTGTGTGTGTGTGTGTGTGTGTGTGTGTATTTGTGTGTGAACACACACACACAAAAGCATTTTGTTAAAGTTACAGCAAATAACAAATGGTAAATACAATTACTGGAAATAAACATTGCAGCTGAAATAATTCCAATGCCAGTCTGATGTACTAGTTTTCCAAACCCAATACCGAACGTTACAACCGAACATAATCATAGGGTGGGGCTGAACACCGTGTGTATAAAGCACACTAATACATGTCAAAAAGCAAGTCTTACAAATCTTCCATTCAGCATCATAATAATTAAGAATTGATCAAACCACACAGTATAATTATTTCCATTTGAAATTCAACTTCCATACTGTAACAAATCTGAAGCCTTGTTGGGCGAAAGCATTTATAAAAGGAATTGGATGCCATTTCAGACACATTTATATCATAAATGGTGCTTTATAATATATGAATAATACTATGTAAGCCTGTGTGTATAAGTTGAAGTGGTGATAAAGAATGATTCAAAATTATCTCTTTAGGAATCAAGAAAGGACATAGAATTAAATATTGTTGACAGTTTGCCCAAGGAACTTCCCTGTTATAAATACAACGATCATAAAGAATTCCTTCTCTTTATACATTACATTATGCGTTACCTGGTCAACACACAGTCACTGACTGTTTATAAATTAGGGGTATAGAAAGAGTGGCTGTTGTTGAATTTTTCACTTAGGATCCTCAATGGTGCCCTTGCTAAGGTCAGTCATCTTGGGGTACTTGACTTTCTTCTGATCCAACTCGTTTTGAGCCCAGAGCAGCAACTTAAGCAGTTTAGCCAGCTTGGGGGTCGACTCCCTGTTTTCATAGTCCAGCACAGCTTGATTCACTTCACTCCACACCTGCACATTAAGAAATATCTTGCTATTAAAATCATCTAAACAACCAAGTGGAGGTCTATGATGTGCAGCCACAGTATTGATACCCCATCTCACCTTTTGGCGCTGCATCATGTTCAGTAGGTCTCCAAATGGAGAATCTTCGGGGTTGTCAAAGGCCAGGAGGGCCAGCGTTCTCTCCATCTCTGTCAGACACTCTCGACTCTCCTCCCCCTGCTCGGCCAACTGTGTCTGGGCAAACTCCAGCGCTGACTCAGTCTCCCTCAGACGGATTAACTCGATCAGGTGCTGCTGCTTCAGGATGCAAAGAATATGCAACGTAAGACTTGAGTATATCAAGCCTTTGGCTTATTTTTTCCTTAACAGCCAATGAGAACCCTTTGATGATACCCACAGGGGGGAGGGGAAATTAGCACATATTAGCACCCAAGTTTCACAGGGTTGGAGAGCTGGGGCTCACTTCCTCTCGATCACGTGATATCTCCCATCTCATGGTACTACATACAATAATTATCCTATGTAAATTGTCACCTTGTGACTGGTGGACATACCTGCAGATGGAAATACAAGTAACGGTTGGTGTCTAGCAACTCTGGATGTAAGCTATTGATGAGAGCGATGGCTTCCTGTATCTGCCCCTTCAGGATCATCTCTCTGATCTTTATCCTCTCATCCAGGGAGTCCAGGTCTACACTGGGTTCAATTCCAGACTCCAAGCGAAACTTCTCTGCAGCCTCCTTAAATCCCTCTTGAAAAAACAAAAATACAAAGAAGAAAATAATTGAAGCTCTCTGACTCTCTTCCCCAAAATAAGAATATGGGTAAACAATGGTGAAGTGAGAACCATGGTTGGGAAGCCCTGACCCCATACCTGTTACAAGGTAATTCATTATAAGTCGATTCATATCTGCTCTCTGAATGTGCACATTATTCAGCTTGTCCATCCACTCCTCCTTCGTGATGTCCTCTGGCTTTTCGGCATAACTCATCCTTGATAACCTGGACAGTGGAAATGTCATTACGAATATGAGCAAGACTGAAACAGATTGGTCGCACTTGGTCTCTAAACATACTGGCCTAAAGAAAATATATCTGAACATAAAGCAATAAGCAAGTAAAGAAGAAATTGTTCAATGCGACTAACCATACTTGGTTGGCATTACGTATCTAAAGTCGCCCTCATCTTCAATCCATTGGGACACCAAAACAAACTCATTTCTCCACTCTTCTAACGCCACAGCTAGTTAGCTGTCGGTGTGTTTCTGTCCAACCTACCGTGTAAAACAGTCCAACGAATACCCTTACAGGCGCACGCAACAAAACATAAAGTTATTCATAAAATTAGTTTTATAATGTTTAAATATGAATATATATTACGGTTAACCAATGTATACCTTTTAGCCAAGCTAGCCTTCCTAGCTAATAATAGTCTAATCTCGCGATACCAGAACCCCGGCCGGTATCGCCCCGATTGGCTGAGAAAATGATGTCATGGTTGCCAAGGCGCAGTGACCGATCAAATACTCGGGTTATTTCTATAAAATAGGATATCTATCATACATATCTTCTTCTATCATACATACAAATCTGTTGAATTGCATCATTACATTATATCTATGACTTGGATTATCTTCTTTTGTATTCTTATTGTATTATGCAATAAACAATTCATTGTTTCTATATTATAAAATGTTCAATAGACATTGGCCTATTCATTGATTCAAATGCATTAGGTGTGGGCTCAAGACCTTGGTCAATGCTCAAATATTACTGATGTTTGAGTTTACTAATGATATCAATCAAATAGGGTAAATAGGTTAATTGTTTATTTGCTTACATATATTATAATAATAATAATAATAATAATAATCATTGAATTGATATAGGCCTAGCGCTTTTTAAGTACCCAAAGTGATTAACAGTGAAGGGGGGGACCTCACTAACCACCACCAGTGTGTAGCACCCACTTGGGTGATGCCCGACAGCCAACCAGCACACCAGGTTGAGGTGGAGGGTGAGGGAATTCATGAATCAACCAATTATACAGGGGGATGATTAGGGGGCCAGATTGAATGAGCCTGGTTGGGCAGTTTTAGCAAGGAAGAGTGTATTGTGCATTGCACAACACTCTTCACGGCATCAAAATCACTATGAATTTCATTGTATCTTTGTATTACCGAAAGGATAGGATAGCTATTGGATACATCTGGATACACCTACATATGAGAACCCCTGATGCCCTGATAGTTTATTATGCTTTATTTCTGATTGTAGTTATGGTTAGTTTATGGTTATAGTTGGTTCTATAACGGTACCATTGCATTTGTTATGTTGATTTTTATATTAATAGGGGAGACCATTCTGTCACTTTTCTTTGCTAAATAAAGGCCTATTTCCACTCATTTTGTTGTAAGACTCTTCTTTAGTCAGATTAGCTGGTTAGGGACACTGGGTCTATTATGAAATGGTCTGGTTCTATAATAAAAGTTGAGATAAGTGGCAAGTCACTCACATAGTAAGTTAGAACTTACTAAAGGCTTACTTACGTAAACAGAAATCAATAGAAGCCATAGCACAGTAACGTAGGTAACTAAACCAAAAGTCATAGGCCTACTTACTCACACTACATTACTAAGCTAAGTGAATATTTTTTAATCTATTATTTTGATAAAGATTGAGCATTGATTCTGGATCGGATCAGTACTTTGTTAAATTTAGTGCTTATTCATATTTTCTTATGTATGAAGTATTTATTTTGGATCCAATCACATTGCTAAGCTTTATGAATATGCAAATGTGTGGTGAAGATGAAGTATGGAATCTGGATCTGACCACTCCATTTTTAAGCTTAGTGAATAACACTGAACCGAACCGCACCACTCAGTGGAAAAGAGGCGTAAGCATTTCTCCATTTTGGTCTGGATGAGGTTTTGGTACTGGAGCTGGGGATGGGTCATACAAATAAAGCATGCTTTGCCTAGGGCCATTACACCCACGTCTAGTTCGATACTAATTCTGCCCACGTTATCCTCAAATATCCCCGAAATAAGGTTGGCTATACTTATAGTCATGTTACCTCTTATCTGGCACCCTGTATGTAACAGATCAGCTTATCATAGACTCACAATAGGGGACATCTTTGTATGTAGTCATGTTCTCTATGTTCATGATTAATGTACCTCAATTAGGGGCTAAACTTTAGAAATGAGAGGTGATTAGGATGTTGTTGTTAACAGTAAGTGGTTGGCTTTTACACTGGAGTTTATGCATTGAATAGAATGCCCACATGGCTTTCAATCGATTCTAACTACTAGAAGCTGAGGCAGCACCACGTTGGCTAGAAATTAAACCCATGACCCTAATCTCCAATCTGAGTTATATTATTACCCCAATATTAAGTGTTACTAACGAGCAGGTCGATTTGCAAAACGTGTGATATATTTGCCTTGGGTACACTAGTTACCAAACGTGGTAACTCAGCAAATGGATGCACAGCTTCCACTGGTTCAAATGTCCCGCTGGAACCATCTGAAGCTGCGTGAACAACGTGACAGCGAGCTTTTGGACCCTCCATTGACGCAACTCTATCTTTCTACGGCTCTGCGCATAGGCTATGCCTGGTGGGGTCATGGGGGGAGGGGCTTATGTATTGCTGCAGCTGGCCATGGTTGTGTGTGTGCTGGGAATCTATTAGAAAGTGGGCTGGGCAACCTTAGAGAAGCACTAGCCTATAGCTGAAATAATAGGCTGCAGGAATATCTATTCTTCTACGTGTTAGAGGCGACTGAAAGGTAAGATCGCCTCCTCATAGATTGTATTTTTTGCTCGTTGACACCCTTCCCACAATGTCCTTGAACAATAATGCTGACAATCCATGTCCTGTCTTAAATGAAGAGCAGGCCATAAAGCAAATCAACATGGATGCTGTGCGCAAAGGCAGTGCTACTGCTGCTGCTGCTGATGATGATGCTGCTGCAGAGATTATGCTTCAAGCATCACATTTCCAAACCTTAATCCTTCATATAGATAATGTAGATCGGGCTACACATGATTAAGGCACATTTTGCAGCATATTTAGCACGGAGTATGTCCTATTTCTAATACGGTTAAAAGCTGGAAAGATTGACGGTTATTTGGACATCCTAATCGGCTCTATCAAAAATATATCGTTTAAGGATCATGTGTATTTCTGGATATATGATATAGCACGTAGCACTATATCGGCATGCCTGTTGGCCTTATGTCAACGATGCGCTTGCAGTAGCCTATCTGGTTGTACAGTTTTCCTGGTAGGTTGTCTGTTTATTTACAATCTCCATGATGTAATTTGATCCTTTACACTATCATGTATGTAATAAAACGAGATTGAGGAGCTGAATTGTGTTTAATCTGAATAATATAGAAAATAGATTTCGCAATATCACTCTACCTCCATTCATTCCAAAGAGCCTTAAGGCCAATTCAGCCTTCATTAGCCAGGTAGCTTTTAGCAAATTACGACGACCATTGATATACAATCCATGACATTGGACTTTTTCATTTAGGCATACTTAAAGTGCTAATCAGAAATTATTTATTTTGTTGTTAACTGTTTACTTCTCTCTCTGCTTTATGAAAAAATAAAATGATAATAATTATAATTGAATGTAGGCCTACAAATTAAAATATATTTTGAGACACTACATCATAGGCCTAACGCTTCATGGTTGGTTGGGCATTACGTGTGACGCAATGCTATAGTCACGTTTTAAAAGCTGTTCTTATTTCCTGTTGTGTCCAGATTGTGGATTTAAGACACGATGACAGCAGAACAGCAGAGGCAACGGTCTCTGTCCACCGCTGGTGAATCTCTTTACCTCACGTTAGGAGTTGAAAAAGTAGCCACACCTGATGACATCAAGAGGTCTTACAGGTAAGCCATTCCATCAAACTTACATTGTTCACCATTATTCAGGTTATCACACATAATACTAAAAGCATAAAAAATGAATGAGAATACTGAACATTTCTTTCCCTCCAGAAAACTTGCATTGAAGTTTCACCCCGATAAGAATCCCGACAATCCAGAGGCTGTAGACAAATTCAAGGAGATTAACAACGCTCATGCAATTCTCAATGACCCCACGAAGCGTAATATATATGACAAATATGGCTCTCTGGGACTGTATGTGGCTGAACAGTTTGGGGAGGAGAATGTGAACACGTACTTTGTCCTGTCAAGCTGGTGGGCAAAGGTAAGAAAAACTCCTCCTGGGTAGGCCAATTCAATACACCTCCTGGTACTACTACAACTGCTACTAGGACTACTGCAATGACTACTCCTCCTACTACTATTTCTGCTTCTGCTACTGCTATGGCTACTGCTCCTACAATACTACTACTCCGACTATTATACTTATACAGTATTAGTTCAGAAGGAGGAGTTGTCATAGTACTACTATAATTCCTTTTAATTCTATTACTAATAATGATACTACTACTACTACTACTACTACTACTACTACAACCACCTTTGACTACTACTACTACTACTACTAATAATAATAATGATAAAACAATCCTACACAGGGGAAATGTATACACTCCCTTTTAATCCAAACCTGGCCCCCTCCTCCCATCAGGCGCTGTTTGTTTGCTGTGGCGTGGCCACCGGCTGCTACTTCTGCTGCTGTCTGTGCTGCTGCTGTAACTGCTGCTGTGGGAAGTGCAAGCCCCGGCCCCCAGAGGGCCAGGAGCAGGAGTTCTACGTTTCCCCAGAGGACCTGGAGGCCCAGTTGCAATCTGACGAGAGAGGTTAAACCCTTTCCATTCCCACTCTTATCAATGTATGTTCACCGGCTGCCAATGTGCAGACACTGGTTAATACTGACGGCGGGGTGGGGGGGTTTACCTTCTTCCTGTCTCTCATGCAGAGGCTGGCGGTGACCCTATCGTGCTGCAGCCGTCAGCGACAGAGACAACTCAGCTGACGTCGGACGGTCACTATTCAACCTACCACACTGACACCGGCTTTAACTAACCTGTCTTCCTCTTGGCCCACGGTCCCGCCTGCTTCCCAGTTCCACATTAACAAGATAAAAGAGAGAGGGCCAATCTGTTTCAACTTTGGAGAGTGGTGCTCTGCACCAGGAAAGGGACACGCCAGCATGGTCCACCAAAGGAACTAATGAAGTCGTATCATTCACACCATCCCTGATTGCTCTACTAGCA
>OOFH01100882.1:0-10717 GCA_900323355.1 Merlangius merlangus
CCCACACACAGCCCCCCCCCCCCCACCCCCACAACACACACACACACTCAACACAACATACACACACACACACACACACACAGACACACACACACACACACAACACACTAACACACACACACACACTTATACCACTGTGTGTAGTCATTAGCGGCTCTGTTTATACTGAAGGGGCAATCAAATATTTAGTTATGAATAATGTAAAAGGGGAATAATTACAAAACATATAAAATTATAAAAAATCCTAAATGTGTATTGCTATCTCTCTGCCAGGCTGAATAGGACAGCACTTGTACATCAGTGTTTTAGAGACACTAAAGCTTTCTTGGGCCATTTCAGTTTGAGTGTGGCGCTTTTGGGCACACGTTTATCAGTGGTCTGCACATGTGAAGGCTCCTTAACAAATGAGCACTTACTTCCTGTATGCGGTAGCATTTGCAAACACCCCTACATGTACAAACACACACACACACACACAGACGAACACACACACACCTACACACACACACACATGCACACACATTGATGGCAATGGCATCAACGTGCAATAAGTACACATACAACCTCCACATTTCCCCTATGGTGCTACTGGGGTTGCGTTTCCACAATGTTCTTCTGCATAATCTCACCAATCCCTGGGCTACAGGGCTCATAGGCAGAATACTAAAATATCTGGCCAGTGCTGCACAATCATATTCATAAAAAAATATTATACATAATTTATGAGAACATAAGTACCATCACTGAGACCATGCAATATACAATACAGCAGGAAATCTGATAGCTCATGATAGTTATTTACCATATCGATGAGATATACTGTGTATATATATATATATTGAATATTGTGTTAACTCAGCGTGATGCAGTATTTGATTCATGTTTTAAAAGTAGGCCACATTATAGTGTAGGTTTTAGGATAACTAGGTCTTTATCTCTTTGATTATTTTTGGTGTTTTAGTCTGTATAACTTGGGATGAAAAATTATTATGCACGTTTAGAGGCAAATTACAATGTCTGCCACAGGAATTTACTGGCACCCCATCTTTATATAAAATAAGGCTGCCTGAACATTTATTTCTGCATAATTACCTGTCATGGTAATTATGCAAAATTATGCAGAATTGGCACGGACATCAAAGATCACCCGAGGCACGGTTTAAGGCCTAAAAGCATCTGTGTTGAGCGAGTGTCGAGGAAAACCTGCTCCTTACTGCGTTTCAAAGGATGATTCATTAACTTTGGTTTTATTAGCAGAGTAGAGGACAGAATCCAGCAATACACCGCTTTACCGTGAGAATCAAAATATGCGTTAGCATTCATTCTTCATATGTATGTAGCTTTCTTCATATTTATGTGGTTTTTGCCGCTATGGTGTTTGAAGTTCTGGGCTTGAACCGCAGAGTCTAACTCTAACTCTCACACTAACAGCACATAAACACTTTGAATTAAAGTTTCTGCTCAATTACTGAATAGTAAATAGGGAAAACATATGTACAATAATGATAGTCTATTTCTGTTGTTTTTCCTCATGCTAGAGATTCATAAGAAGACAACACATTCAGCCCACTAACAACAACAGCACTCTCTAGCCTTCAACTGTGATCCCTTCTTTTGCACAGACACTAAACCGTAGGCTTACAATGGCAATGCTGAATAATGAGATAAACAGTTCTCTCTTTTCCACAATCCCTTTCTTCATCATCACCACTAAAAGGACAACGGCTCTCCAGTGGGCAAATACTTACCAGAGTATACTTGTTGAAGAGCCCTGCGAAACGTGCATTTGTGACGCCCTGCCCCTCTCTCTGCCTATTGGTTGTGGGTGGAGATTGGGACAGGGCGTCAGGCCAATTGGCCACACCTCCGGGGGTATAGGGATCCAGAGATTTAAGGGCTGGGTAGCCATGTGTTCAAACTCTCTTTGCTGCTTCTAGGCTGAGCTGTGGGCTCAGCCTTCCACCCGCCATGTGGTCTTAAGTATAATTTCTTTTGTTTAAGTATAATTATTTATGTTTACTTTAACCAGTATAAATGAGTTACTAATAAATTAGTTTTTGTTTATATCATGTGTGGACTCTTTTTATTTTGTCACTACCTGACCCGGTGTTTTACACATTGTAGTTGGCAATGAAAGTGTAGCGTTCATAACAAGTGCCTTGAGTTTGGTTCTTGTAACATCTCGCAGTGGATAGTTATTTATTTATGAGATTTTAACATCACGCTGTGATATTGGCTATGTGTTCAACCGCATATGCTCGGACTATAAGTAGAACATCAAAACATCTTATTTATTTAAGCATGCCAACAAGTTTGGCAGTATAGGATGATATCAGGCTTCTCCCCAGGAGTTCATCTAAATGGTGGCGCAAGCTCTCCTTCCCACTTTTGCGAAGCAGTTGGGAGGACAGGGGGGGCACAAGGGTTGAAACAAGGGAAAAGTACATCAGAATGCTTAGGTGATGGACTCCATTTGCAATTATAATTTCTTTCGGCGCTCCATCATCCAGCATAGTGCATGCTTGTCTTTTCTTCACTTGCTCTAGAATAGGACTTGTGCTGGAGTGCAATTTCATTAAAGCTTTGCTCAAACTACAAATCATGGCGCCATCAATAGCCAGCCATTATATTAAACACAGAGCAAGACAGAAAATTGAATCTACTGATGCTCCTGGTCCTTTTTAGCCACGGATGGTCGGGTTTGTGACCCGCTTCACACACCCAACCAACCGACCCTGTGGATTGAGCTCTGCCCTGACCGAGTCGGACTCCGGCAGAGAGTGCATCCGAAAGCGACTGACTTTTACCACACAGCACTTACTTATGAAATTGTAGCTTTGTCATTTTTTTGAAGCGTCATTCAAAAAAAAAAAAACGTCTTCAATAATTTACCCCTTTCTGAAATTAAACAACTAAGAGCCACATGGTGGCTGAAAGGAGCATGGAGGCGCAGCGCCACTGTTACATTATTTAGGGAGAACCCTGAATATGATATTCACCTATTCATTCAAGATGGGCAGTCATGCTTTGACATGTGTGGGTTTGCTTCCAGCTTGATGGTACATGATCAGTTCTTTGAGCACCTGACCTAGAACCGCAAAATAGTTAAAAATTATACACGTACATGTCATCCTTAAAAACTGTAACCTAAAGGAAAGTCTGCAAATATGATTAGCAACAAGCAAACGCAAACTACGAATGGATAGTGTTGTATTTCTTCTTCCGGCAATAGGGAGTTTGTAGGATAAAGGGTTGATTCTAACCTACTTTATTTTGCAGACACTTCTGTATCAGGTGTCCCTGTGTCAGTGGTCCCTGATCACCCTAGGCTGCAAACCCTAGTACATCCTGTCCTCGGTGCCGATCCATGTTTAAACAAAACCATCTTCCGCTTCCACAAAGGATTGGATGTGGTTTGGATTTTATGAACACCAAAACAATCATGTTACAGAACAATGAAGAACATTGGCTATGCAAAAAAAAAACATACCGGTACTTATTCAGGAAAACAAGAATAAATGCACAGTAATAAAACCCAGTCTTTCATCCACATAAACCAAAGAACCAGTTGGTCTTCAAGGCCAACACCTTTGCTAGACATTTCAACAGCCTTTCGTTAAGACAGAATATACTTTACTTTCACTTTTCCAACTCAGACGACAGACAACGTGTATATAATGGACATATATAATATAGTATAATTAAATAGAACGAATGGGCACTTGAACACACGGTGGTGAATAAACATGGAGGCCAGTGTGACTGGCCATATCTCCCATCGTTGTGACAGTATCTCAGTATCTCATCCTCCAATGTGCATAAATAAAGGGGAAAACGAGGGAAATGTGGCGTTGGGAGCCAAAGACAGAGAGCTTACTTCAATAAATCTGCCCAGTCGTTTGGCTCGGCCGGTCTAGAGGAGAGCAACTCATGCCAAGTCCTTGTCCAAGTGAAGGGAAGATGTAAATGAGGACAAAAATTGCAAGGAAAGGAGAGAAAGCAAAAGAGAGCAGTTGTCTTGTTGTATTGGGCAGTGTTATTAAATTCTTATTTTCTTGTTTCTGTTTTATTGAACAAAGGACAAAGCGGTACTGCTTTGTTGTTTTGGTGCCTTGCAACGCAAGACTATCTCAGAAATAAGGGCTTGTGTGTTTTCATTGAACAGAACCTTTAACAACCTCACATCCACCACATCTATGGGGAGATGTGTGTGCAAGTATATTCTTACTATTCTATACAATTTAACCAGTTTTTGCTAGGGCATCAAGAAGTGGAATAAACGTAGCAAAACAACAAATTCAGTCAACCTGATGGTTAAGCACCTCTAATTTTTTTCTCCACATATCATCAAGGGTCATTATGGATGTCAACACTTCTGCTTATTCAGTTATTCCATGTGGCTACCTAGCCGAAAGGTACTGGGTTTGATCCCCAATGTCCACAACCTTGATGTAGGTTTTCTGCAGCACGATGCTCCTTAAGGATATTCATTTGATTTCATTCTCTGTTGTTAAAAAGTTTACCAAATGTCTAAATAGTAGTAAATGAAATACTGTTTCAAACTGGAAAAACACTACAAACAATTATTGAAAGGTAAGTAGCTTTGCATTGGAACGTTTAAATCAAACAGTGCTTTGGTGCTAACAACCCTGTAAACAGAACTGACCAATGTGCCACTACAAGGCTCTTGGGCACTCAACCAGCCAGGCATGCTGATGTATCTGTTGTGTAATGCATCTGCCTGTTAGCATTACAAGGGGTACTTCACGTTGACTTGTAGTGTGGACACAGTTCAGATGATCTCGCTTGTGTTGCAAGCCAAGTGAGTGCATTTGAATATCTATTAGGTATTGCAAGTGTAAGTTGAATGTGATTGATTGGATTATGCAAAGAGGTTACAGCATTATTGTTTGAAATTATAAGCCTGCCAGTGTGGTCATTCTATTCTAAACAATGTTTTACTTGGTTCAAATTCTGAAGCTGGGGACAGCTATTCCTTTATAAACGGCACAGCTACAGTCTGAGTTGTGGAGAGCTAATGCTATCCATTTACCCAAGCCATGGTTGTCTGGTTAAACAACAACAAGTTATTGATTGTGGGTCAGTAAGTCAACGCTGGAAGTCTTCAGTAATCAAACAAAACATATCTTAGACAGCAGCAGGCCTTTGGTCCGGAAGTAAAACCAGGGATTACCGGCTGCTTTTATGGAAACCATGTCTGTTGCCAGTTTCAAGAGTGTTTCAAATAGATAAATGAGTACATCTTTTTATCATTTAGCTGTCTAAAGCTAGCCAATCAGAAAAGTGTGACCAACCGAATTTCAGAGTGCTATTGTCACTTTTGACAGATCAGTGCAAGTCACCAAAAAGTTTGTAAAAGCTCTGCTCTTGCAGCTGCCAAGGTGGTAAACTGCTCGGGGGGAGAGGATTAGCACCATGAATTCTGAAGCTATTTCCTTTTTTTCTTTAATCCGTGTTGTCTTGTGAGAAACTGCTTGTGCTTTCTCCTCTTACTCATACCTCCCTTTCTCCTGCTTCCGTCTCGCATCTCGGTAACTTTGAGATGGAATCAGGCAGTGATGTATTGGCTGGGGATACAACAATCAGAGTAGAAACAATCTTTCTCTGGCAATTTGCTTCGTGCTTCCTTACCTGACAGCCTAAATATCATTTAACAGGGCAGGTTGACAAACCCAGCACCACCCCTGTCCTTGCTACCACAATCCAGCCTATTACACTAGGGGGATATGTTCATATGTGTATGTGTGTGTATGTGTGCTCTTGTTTGTGCTGGCTTGCACATGTATTTGTGTGTGTTTGTCTGTGTGTGTGCCTGTGTCTATGGCAGCAGGAGAAGTGGCGTGTAGTTATGCCTCCGGGCAATTAGGTGTGCATGATTCCTCTGAACTTGAAAAAAAAATGAAAAACCCTCGCTGGATTCATCAGTTCCCAGAGACATCCCCATCCCCTCTCCTGCCAACCAGAATCAATGGAGGAGCAACAGTACAGCAATGGCTTACTGTCTGCCGACATCAGCACAGCAGTTCAGGCCGCGAATTACACCCGATCTCGCTACATCTCAATTTGCCGTAGTTTGCGGATTCACACGCTCATAAGAGGTGCACGATTGCACACGTATGTGCTTTTTCACACACACATGCATACCGTTACACATATACGCACACAATCACACCCTTCCATCCTCTCTGACGATGGATGTACCATAATATAGATAACAGCTTGTTAGTGTACCCTCCCCTGGGGTGATATCCAACCCTTCTCCTGGTTTCCATTATGTCTTCTTGGATCCGTTCAAGCCCTCCCCTCTAACAACACCATCCCTATGTAGCTGTACAGGTGACACATACAACCGCCAGAGATGGAAACATCATTAACGACCTAGAACAAGGGGGAAACCATTTCTCTTTCTCGCTAGCTGATATCTTGTCGGTATCTTTTTAAGTCGATTTGCGCAAGTAGGCCAATTTACAGTGGCAAGCCTGGATGCTGCATCGGAACATACACAGTTGACATTTCTCCTCATAGTATAGTGTTAAGGGGGTTTGAGTCGACCGTCAAACAAGCAACATGTATTGTCACTACCTGCTCGTTAGCTACTGAGAAGAATAGCAAGGATTTGTTCAGTAAGGAAGTACTACTACACTTTGGAGACATGTGTCTACTTGGATTAGCCTTCAGGTGAGCATCAACTTCACCTGGTTGTATTAACTGCATGTGGCCCAGCCAGCCTGGTTGCATGCCATTTTGCCACATTAAGTGTTTCCGGGGTTTAAATGGTACATACTGCAGCTGAAGATGGTCCGACTATGGGCATCGTGGTTATTTATGCTAGCTGTGTAGGGGATAGCCACTCGGTGAACAAGGCCCATGATACCACAATGGCTAGAAGGGGGGTTCCTTTGCGCAGATAATGTGGTTTACTCAGATAACGCCCATTCCTGTTGTCATAGAAACAGACAAATACTGAGGTCCTCCCATCTGAAGGGGTTGTGTAAACATGTATGTCCGGTGTTTGACCACATCCACAGGTCAACCGCACCGGGGACCCCCTATAGGAAGATCTCAACCCCCCCAGATGGACAGCCCTGTCTTGATACTTATGCTGCACATAAAGGTCACTAGTGGCAGACCGCATCACCATCGGAGCAGGGCCGCAGTGGTAGAGCGATGATAACCTTGCAGAAAGGACAGGTTGTGTTCACCGAGGCGAGCTCCTTTGACGGGTATAATCTCGTGGGCCAGTTAAAACGAATTGTACAAAACTAGATCATATTTCGTTTTTTCTTTTTTCTTGAACATAGTAAAAGCCAGAACTTTAAACGAAAAAAAATATAGAGCCGAGTTTGCCAAGCAGGCAAGCAGTACATGGTGGTAAATTTGTATGTTGCGAATGAATGGTTCAACTTTTTAAATTAAGTCGTTATTGTGTGCCAATGCCTTGACGAATTGCATCGCACAGGAGATGGCAAATAACAATCGTAGTCAAATATTACATAAAAGAGCATTGCAATTTATTTAGAAGCACTGTTTACTACACTAGAACATTTATTTCATTGCAGTCATATTAATATATATACACAACCTCAGATAACCCTTCAAACTACATCAATCACAATTTCCTAAAAAGGCTGTCATTTTGAAAGAGCACGGACACAAAATAAATGCTAAAATACTTCACTTTTTCTTTCTATATTTTTCCAACCCCAGGCAGAATTTTAAGCTCATGCTAATTCAGGAGTATGACAGATATCAGCCCACAGAACGCTTGAGCCTGCTCGTAGTTGTTGATGTTGTTGTTGTTGTGTTCTCTGTGTACACACTTTAATGGTTCCAATCTCAGGGCAATCCTCTCTGGCAATCCTGTAGGCTTCAATCCTTTCGTATTGAATGTGAGCAATGATACACACGATGACGACAAGCAGAACTGCACCAGTAGAAGCCGCCACCAACCCCCCCGAGCAAAACCGAAAAAAAAAGATGGGTGGTTGTCTGGAACTGTCGTGAGTAGGCTTCTTTCCCCTCAGATGCAATTACTGCGCGAAAGCCATCTGTTTTTACGTAAACACACAGGGACACTGGCTTGTCAGCCCGTTCGCAGATTGTTGAGAAATGATTATGAGGCCTTTATCACGATGATCATGAAGACTCAGTCTCAACAGCAGCGATTGGTTACATTTTTCTCTACCTCACTTCGGTATAGCTATCTCTCTTTTTGTCTTGCTCCCCCTCTCTGTTTCTGTCCTTATCTCTCATTCCCCATCTCCCTTTATGTTATCTCACTCTACTTATCTCTCTCTTTATCTCTTTCTATCGCACTCTCTCTTTTGTTGCGCTCCAACACTTTGTCAATAACCAATACCACTGACTCTTCCTTTCTCTCACTTTATATCTCTCTCTCTCTCTCTCTCTCTCTCTCTCTCTCTCTCTCTCTCTCTTTATGTCTCCCTCCCCTTTTTTCTCTCTATGTTGAGACAATGCAAGTGTCTTGAGACATCATGGGGCTATTTTAAAACACGATGTTTAGATGTTTTGCAGATGCTTTCAGATCTGTTGTTAATTAAGATAGCTTGAGGTTTCATTTGAAAACATGCTCTTTAAGAGTGGAAAAACAAGAGAAACTTGTGAGTGGTGACAGTCCCTTGGTTAGGTTGCTCAGCCCTTTCCACTCTCTCACTCCTATTACATCATCTGAAATATCATGGTATTGTGTTATCTAGAACAGATAAATGCACACAAACATTGAACACACAGGCTTTCAATGAATTAAGTTGAGTCCCGGCGCCAATTAGTCAGATGTATTGAAAATCTACAGGTGATAGTTCACAGAAGAAAACCGCGTGCGTGTTTGCGTGTATATGTTTATGGCAGTGTGTACGTGTGAGTGTGTGCGCACAACAAATCCAATTATATTTCCCATTGATTGTGAGTTTACGCTCTCCGATCACCTTGTCACACGTGCCTGTGTGTCGCTGGGGCGCTCCATAATTACTTACCAAATAAAGACACCGGGGTATACATTATTGAGGCGCTAACGGCGGGATCTGACACAGTGTTAGCTCCCATCCAAAACCCCAGGCCACATTACCATCGCACAAATTGCCTCTCCCTAACACGCATCTGGCGCCGTGCGATTCACGCAGTGGCTGTCAGGTCTCCAGGGTGACGCACCCGCCCGCGTTAACGTGTGGTTTTAATGTTTCTATCATTTGTCATTGTTGTTTTTGTTGTTCTAGGGTTGCATTCCTTTGTAAGCAAATTCTCTTTTACATTCACGTCATTGAGTGCTATTCCTTCTTATGATGTACTGTATTTAATCGGAAGAGTTAAATACAGTCCATATCCAGTCTTCACTAGTGTGTCTGCATAGCTGCTATTCCAGCCTGAAAGGCCCCGGATATTACAGTGAAACAATAACACACATAATACTGTGTAAATATATATCCAGTCTCCCAGTCTGCCCTCTATTCACATGAGAATAATTACCTGTGACCTTTCGCGTGCTCCAACACCACCGTCCACTGCATTCCCCGCTAAGTGATGAATATCAACTTAAGGAAGATGACGCAATTTGGCCTAGTTTGTGCAGTGTAACACACATATATTTTCCACATATTTTATCTCTTCACTTATGCAAGCAAGTCAGAGTGAATTTTACATGAAGCCTAATGCGGCCTCTGTTTACCTCATCAGGATGAATCGGGAGCAGGGTTCTTTATTAGGGAAACACTGTGGGTGTAGGGCGGGGCTTTTCCACACAGGCCCAGTTAGTGTGTGCGCGTGTGCGATAACTGCGCGTGTCTGCCCGGCTGCTTGAACAATGCCAGCGGTGATGTCACATTGATGGAGTCCCGGCATCCAGCCCTCCCCACTACCCGGCCCCCGTCCACAGTCACAAACGGGCCGCTTATACCGCTGACTCACACTCCTGTGCTTATTCACTTCCACTCCGCCCCACCTCCCCCTGCCCCACCTCCACTAAAGCCCTCGTGGTGGTGTAGCGATCGTCCTCCATCCATCTCCCATCTGTCACTACACTTAGCTCCTTCCTGCTTTCTTTATAGGTCAACTACCCCGGCCGCAGTTTACTGCCTGACGTGTCACTGTAACTGTTGTTGTTCATTGTTTGTGTCCGCGTGCCTCGGCGCTTCACTTTTTTGATGCGTGCGGACACATTACATATTTCCCCGTTGCGAGGTGTTGGCTGGTAGGTTGTCCTCCCGGAGGCGCGGGGTGTTCGGAGGACAAGTTGCATGGTGAGGGGTGTGAAAGCAGATGTAGATGGTGCGTGGGCCCCCCCCTGTCTCCCTGCTGAAGTGTGGGGCCCTAATGAGGGGCCGGTGGTGACTGGCTGAGCTGCTGCGGCCCTGCTGGTTCCCCTGTCAGTAGCCTGCCTCTCTGCCTGCTTCCTGGGGAGGAACACATTCTTAGCACTGCCGGAGAGGTTTCCTTGTGTGTGCATGTAACAATGTGCGTGCATGAATGACAGAGAAAGACTTTGTGTACGTGTGTGTGTGTGTGTGTGTGTGTGTGTGTGTGTGTGTGTGTGTGTGTGTGTGTGTGTGTGTGTGTGTGTGTGTGTGTGTGTGTGTGTGTGTGTGTGTGTGTGTGTGTGTGTGTGTGTGTGTGTGTGTGTGCGTGTGTGTGTGCGTGTATGTGTGTGTGTGTGTGTGTGTGTGTGTGTGTGTGTGTGTGTGTG
>OOFH01100885.1:0-13243 GCA_900323355.1 Merlangius merlangus
GTGTCCGGGAAGCCCAACCCTCGGACCCAGAAAATGTATCGTTGCACAGACGGAGCTTCACCATTCACACACACACCTTAGCAATATATTATGTATGTCCGGCAATCCTAACCTTCGGACGCGAGTATTAAATAAATCTATACTCAGACGGAGCTTCAACATCCACTACACCGTAGCGTTATACAATAGGTTTCCGAAAAACTAACCACTGACCACTGCAGACAGAGCTCCACACTTCCACACAAACCTGTGTGTTTGTCTGTGTGTGTGTGTGTGTGTGTGTGTGTGTGTGTGTGTGTGTGTGTGTGTGTGTGTGTGTGTGTGTGTGTGTGTGTGTGTGTGTGTGTGTGTGTTGCTTTGCATTTATTTATTGTGTTGTATATGGCAGCATAATCACAGAACATTGTGTTGTGGCCATTCTACCAGGTTTTTTGCCCATGAGGCTGATGCTGAGTTCTCCCAACACACATTCTGAAGAAGCACGCACAGAGAGTAGAATTCTTGTTGAGAGTTTATTCTAACAGTCCACTTGACTTTCCAACATTTCAAAATAAAGGATTACAAATACGGTTTACTAAACAATATGAAAGTACTTGAGTATGCTAATGTGTATGCGTATGGGTATGCATATGCGGTCGGAAAACTGTTCCTTCTCCGCCATCTAACCTGATATGAGTCCTAGGTGAATAACAAAATATAGTATTAGGTACATTGATTCACGCGTATCTTAACTGAAAACCTTTCTCATAAACTTAATAACAAAGAATTATAACTTAACTAATAATGTAAAGACAAAATGCAGAAAACCTAATTATGGCTTCTACAAATTGTCACTGAAATATAACACATAAAAGCAACAAACACATAACAGCCATGATGCTCATCATTAAATACAGTTGTGTCGGTAACATCTGAAAGGACACAAACACCAAGCCTGGGGACAATGCCTTGAGGACTTCGAAGGCCAGGCTATATGCGAGATCGACATCCAAAAAGGACCTGACACACGTTGTCATGGCCCCCAGAAAGGTTTGGATGAAGGGCATCCCAAGTAAGTATGTCTTATCTGAAGACATGTTCTAGGGCAGAAGGTTCATCTAAGCAGACATTTGGCACCCGAGGAAAGACAACGATGACCCGGAGAAACCTTCACGGCAAACTCATCAAAAATTAATCTGAGACTGGTATAAAAAAAAGGATGACTTAATTGGAGAGGGCGGCTTTAGGGTGAGTTACTGTGAGATAAATGCTCATAGTGAGTTACAAAGAGAAGATATGAGGCTTCAATGTGAACAAAGAAGTTGTTTTTTTCCACCTTGTTCTAGTTGCATTTCCAGAGTGGACTCCCTGTTCCATTAGGCCGACCCCCACCACTCAGCCATCCCCGCAGACCACATACAAAGTAAAATAACACCGAAAAAAACACACAAAGAAAGTACAAAAGAATACAAAGAAATACAAAGAAATACAAAGAAATATAAAAAAAAATAAAAAAAAAGAATACAGAATGCAATAAAAGAAAACAATCAAATGTACGGCTCCCATGTACAGTTAAAAAAATATTGGAACGCAAACAAATTCAAGGAAATAGAAAACAAATACAAAAGCATTCGGTAAATACAAAGAAATACATCGCAAAAACGCTCCGATCTTCTGCACTCCAATGCTGAAAGAGGATCAACCTGCAGCCACCGCCCTGCCAGATGTAGAAGAGATTGAGGAGAAATGTTTTAATGGACTTGTAAAACATGGCACCTCTGAAATCATTAACAGAACCTGAGGCGGCCATCGTGACCGTTGCCCCCCAGAACAACAGGAACAGAGAAAAAACACGAAAGAAGAAGATAAAAGAAGAGCTATTCTTTGATTTCTCAGACGTGACCGACGAAGATGGGGAGGACATGACAGAAGAAAAAGGGGTTGAACCTGTAATTTTGCCAAGGAAAAGAGCCTCAGGCGGAGATTCGCTAATTAGCTCAATGAGAAAGTGAAGGAGCTTAACGAACAGAAGATCACCAGGACCTACCTGAAGCAGGACAGGGAGGGCCACCTGATCTACAGTTGTGAGTCCTTTGGAATAACCTTGGCTTATTGTGAAATCCAGCACATTCCATCAAGCCACCCAGGATGTTGTGGTGGGGCACATGCTCATGCTTTGCTCTAAATCTTCTTAGGTGTACATGTTGTTCCGCTGACACTTATGCACATAGGGCAGTTATTTCAAGGCAAAGACGACAAAAGCCAAGAGGTAGATGATGAATAGGAACCGTCTGCTCTGGGAGGAGAAGAAGAGGGTGAGAATAGTCGATTCCATGAGGGAGTACTGGGCTGAGCACCGGGGGAAGATGGAGGCTCTGAGGGTGAAGGAGGAGCAGCACTACCAGCAATGGGCTGCTAGAGTGGGCCTCAGCTCTTCAGAAGAGGAGCCAGAAGATGAACCGAAGAAAAGGATGACTAAATTGGAGAAGGCAGCTTTGGGGTGAGTAACTGTGATATGGATTCTCAAAGTGAGTTACTATGAGAAGATATGAGACTTCAGTGTGAACAAAGAATTGTTTTTTTCCCTCATGTTTCAGTTGCATTTCCAGACTGGTCTCCCTGTTCAATCAAGCCAGCCCCCTCCACTCGGCAATCCCCGATGATCACATGTACAGCAAAAAAAAGAAAAAAAGAATACAAAGTAATACAAAGAAATATAAGAGTGCAAAAAGAAGAAAACAGAAGCAAATATATGGCAACCATGTACACACAGACTGCACCAAAAAAGCCTCCAGTGAATACAGAGAAATACAAAAACAAGAAAACAAGCAACTATACAGCCAGGGCTGGGAAAATGCCTGGTTTAACAAGCCAGTCTGGATCCAGATGAGCAGCCTTGAGACGACTCACCAAGACTAACCCCACAACCTACCTCTGATGTCACATAGGAATGTCTCGTTTCCTTGACCAGGAATGTGCCTCCCCAGGATTCCTCAACAGACCCTTGTAGGCATCACAACAGACACACGTTCTTCACCATGCGTAGCTTCTCTGGAACACGAGATTACTCCGGATATCGCAAGACTTCTCCAGAAAGGCAGCAGGACGCTGACTAGGATACTTCATACTGAAGTCCCACGGCAAACGCAAGGTAAAAGCTGTCGTCCATCAGGACGGCCCAAAGGGAAGCCTTCATGGAGCGATGAAAACGTTCAGCAAGGCTTTTGAACTGTGGTCAATGGAGGAGTGAAACCCCAGCTTCGTTGAAATTGACCTGGGCTGTCACAAAGTATGCACGTCTACATCTGATGGGGCCCAACTAAGTCCACTTTAATGTGTCATTGATAGTGTCTCTGCAAACCTGCCAGGAAACGATGGACCGTTTGCTTGGCCAGAGGAGACATCACACTGGAAAAATCCAACGTCTGTGCTGTAATCCTGAGTCTGAAAGGCGATAGTAAAAACTCAAAGACTAAAAAGGGTTATAACTGCCGTCCTGGCAACGTCCTCCGGCTGGACAGACACCTGGTGGTCGCTCCTCGGGCTGGACAGACACCTGGTGGTGGCTTCTCGGGCTGGACAGACACCTGGTGATAGCTCCGGGACAGGTCCTCTTTCAAAGATATTACCTTTAAAACTGACCGGGCTGAAAAGCCATATTCCTGCAGCAGCAGACAGTCAGAATGGGGCCTGAACAGCATGGCTTTATGGACCAATCTTTTTATGACCACGGTCTCCCCATCTTCTCAGGTGTCTTCCACAGGAAAACAGGCCAAGCACAAGAGCATCTGAAGCTAGAAGAACCAAGGTCACAGACTTTTATACTGTTGTACTGTATCCGGCTGCACTGAGGACAATAGAATCAAATACAAATATATTTGAGATAGCTTGTGTTTGTTTTTAGATGTATACATCTTACACTTAATGGCAGTCACACACTCTTTGACACGCACACAACTGCAGGAAGGAATATGCTTTTAGGCCCTACTCCAGATTCTTGACGAACTGACGCACATGCATACGCACGCGCACACTTACACACTTACACACACACACACACACACACACACACACACACACACACACACAGGCAAACACACACACCCACACCCACACACACACACACACAGATTCAACACATACAGTTGCATATACACACACACACATATATTATTAAGCTATGTAGCTACACCATATGGCAGTCAGGGACACCTACGAGTCAATACGCAGTTGAGTCAACTCAATACTTAATAATTGAATAACACAGTGATGAATTTCCTGTTGGATTAAGCTCTGCAATCAATACTGGTATTCAACACCTGCTCTTCCTGTGAGCCGACTGACTTTTTCTGGGTTATCACCTCCAAATAAGGAAACTGCTGGGCAGGGCAGTTGAAAATGTTTTGTCTTGTCTTCTCGGTTATTTGTGCTAGCTGGGGGTAGAACTAATTGCGTAATTCCACATTGATTTCCCCTACACAGCAAGTGTTCATGAGACGGACACTATGGTGAATAAGGACCGTAACCAATAAGCACTTACATAACATTTTGGTTCTCGGGTACAATGCAGCATGTTGGTGTAAGGACACAAATTAAAGGACGATATAGCCATTGATTCATTAACATGAACTTCTATCTAATGAGCAGGTAGGGGGTAATGACATCTTGCATAAAGGACATCTACAGGTAGACTGAAGACATGGGGGTTCAAACACCAAACCTTGGTTGTCAAACACCCTATTATCACAAGTCAGTGTCCTGATGGTAAGGCTCTGTGGCTGGAGTAGCATCCATCTGTCTGATTTAGTTTGGCCAAAAACGGCAGCATGAAATAACTCCTTCATGACCCTGGTGTTAACTCAGATTAACAGATCATCCTGGGGTGGACTGGTAGCTCATTATTAATCACTGTTACTCCATCACGTCTTCCGAGAGATGAGGGATTTTGTAGTGTTTGACTTCGCTAGACAGTCTAGCTTCATTGTAATTCATGTTTTGTTTGCTTTGCTTTTGTAAAGATTTGTTTTCATCAAATTGTTGTGTCTGGCCTGTCCTCCTATCGCATCTCTGGACAAATGGAGCCATGATTCTGGGTCTTTATAGGCTGGTCATGATGACAACAGCTGCAGTTCAACAGATCTGCCTGTGTGGTTGGATTTTGGCTGGACGTAACCTTAGAACTTTTACTTTAAAGTTTGTTTTTAAAGGGAACTCATGAAGTTGAAAGTTCAAAAGTTCTTTCCTTGTCCAGGGAAATAAGCTAACCCTACTAATGTGTGTGACATCCCTAGACGGACCGAGGCTTCATTTCAGCCTCCAATAGAAAGAACCAAATTACAAGTTCAGGAGGCCAAACAGTAATTATGATATATTATGAAGGGAAACTGTTCATTTGAAGCCTCTAGACTAGCCACTACTGTTTTTACAGCAGGTGGCACAATATGAATAGCGTTAACAACAGACAGAAAGAAGACATCTAGATGAGTGATGGATTTCATGATTATTTTCTTTGGTTCAGTTTGGGTCGGTCAGTTAGCCAAGAAGAACCGTTCAGAATCATTTGTTTGTTTGTTCGTTCAATCGCGTTTCCGTCAGCAATCGAATCATGGAATGCACGGTTCTCAGCTGAGTCAGTCAGTCTCAGCTCCTCCCTCGTTATCATTCTCAAACGATCGTGAAAGTCGGTCATCAATCAACACAACATTACAACTTTAACCAAACGCTGGGATGGGGGACCGTAGTTGATTATTGGATGTTTAACATATCAGCAAGATAACAGACTTGATTTAGCAATGATGGTGGGGGTCCCGGCCGGATGGATAACGAACCATGAAAGAACGAGACAGATTGACAAGACATTCAAATATTTGATTAATCTGGCATGACACAGAAAATACAAAGACAGCATGCATTTACCATTTCACTGATATTGAATCGTGTTATCAGTTGATGCTCACTAAGCCTCTTCCTTCTTCACCACTCACAGTCAGTGAATGAACAGTGAGTCACCAAGTAAGTGACTAGTGGTTCTGGGAGGAGAGAAGAATCAGTTTGGTTTGTTCTAGTTAAAGATTTCTTAATTCAAACTGATTCGGTCGCGAACGACCAATCAATAATCTTGATAGGACATTGGTAAAACACTGTTTCTAAAATATGGAAGTCACAACAAAAACATGTAAAGTAAAAGTACAGTACTACAATCATGAAACAATCATAATCCTATTTTATTATTTTTTTTATTCATAAGCATTTTCTTTAGCTCCCCGCAAATTTTGATTTGAATTATGTTAATCTTGTCCAAAGTAAGTTAGAAATATATGATGAAAGACAACAAAAAAAGTTTTCAATAATGTGGCTGTCACTAAAAACCAGATCAGATCTTCATTTGGATGATCCATGGGTTGGCTCGCTTCCTTTAACCAATGTCTTCTTTTTTCGATTTCATTATTACATCTACGTCTTGTTCATTCACCATCCTTATCCTCATCTTTCTTCACATCCTCCTTGGTGTCTGCGTCCTGTTCATCGCCTTCTTTCATCTCTTCCTCTTCCTCTTCCATCTTTTCTTCTTTCTTCTCCTCTCCTGCCACTGTTTCTCCCGCGGTCACTTCCTGTTCTCCATCCTCCTCGTCCATCACCTCTTCTCCTGACAGGATCTCCAACTCCCGGATTTGCTGTTTCAAAGCCACATCGGCGCTCTTGTGTTTGATAAGGACCTTCTTCAACTTCATCTGCATCAGTTCCATGATGCTGTACAGGCGGTTGACCTTCTCCTCCAGTTCCTTTACTTCCGGCTTGATGTTTGCTGGGTCCAGGTCTATGAGATTGTCCTTCATCAGGATCAGCTTGCCCTTCTCCTCCAGCATTCCCTTGGCATCGGGGTACTCTGTGAGGGACTCCATCAGGTCATCCTTGGACAGGCAGAAGAGGTCAGAGTACCCGATGCTCCGGATGTTGGCCGTGCGTCGGTTACCCGCCTTGCTGCCTTTGATGTTAAGGATGCTGATCTCGCCAAAGTAACTGCCGCTGCCTAGGACACAGAACTGTTTCACCCCATCATCGGCCACCACGGCGAGCTGGCCGTCCTTGATGATGTACATCTCACGGCCGATGTCGCCTTTCTTGCAGATGTAGTCATTCGGGCTGAACACCTGTGGTCGCAGTTTCAGCACAAGCTCGATCAGCAGACCTGCCTCGCAGTCTGCAAAGATACGGACCTTCTTCAGGGTGTCCATATGGACTTGGATGGCGAGCTCAGCTTTCAGTTTGTCCGGGAGATACCTCAGCACCTCCCTTTCGTCCTGGGCCTTGCCGTTGTTCCAAAGGTAATCAAACCATTTAATAACCCGATCTTCCAGATCTTTGCTGACTTTTCGCACCTGTAGAGGTTCAGACACCAACACATTCCAATGAGAACAAACAAATGGCAACATCAAAACATACCAATGATAGACGTGAGGATAAGAAAACCATAAGTAAATGTATGTTATTTCATACCAACCTGCATGTACTGCTTTATGTTGTCAATGCGGGACTGAAACTGGGCCTGAGCGGCGTTCATGTTGGAGATCATGGTGGCGATGTTACCCACAATGGTGGCAAAAATCAGGACGCCAACGAGGAAGTCCACCACGTGAAAGAAGAACTCAGAGTCCAGAGCTGGAGGTGGGGTCTCTCCGATGGTGGTTAGTGTCAGAGTGGACCAATACAGGCTGAAGGAATACTTCCTCATGCCCAGTCCAAAGGCAGGCTGCTCAGGGTCATCCAAGGCCGGGTAGACCCAGTCGTCTGCACCAAAGCCAATGTACTTGGAGAAGGAGAAGAAAAAACACGCGTTCCAGTGGATGATGATGACGATGTACAAGATGAGGTTGCCAATACGGAAGATGTTGGGATAGTTTGTCTTGGTCTCTGTCTTAGTAAAGAACTCCATCATGCGGCCAATCCTCAGCAGCTTGTTGAGGCGGATCTCAGGGTAGTCCAGGCCGAAGTAGAGGTACATGACGTCCGTGGGCAGCATTGAGACCACGTCCAGTCGGAACTGAAAGCTAGTGGTGTAGTGCTCCATCAATAGCTTCTTATCTTTTATCATCAGTCCCTGCTCCAGGTAACCTGCATGGAAGACATAAATATGAGAAGGTCTTATGGTCCAATTCCCGACGCTAAACAGCTGATGAACCTCCCAATTGAAAAAAAATATTGCCTGAAGTCATTTGTCTTTCACCTGTTCTGGTTCTGAAGGCCATATCCAAAAGGTAGATGAAGTCTGAGGTGTAATCCAAAACAACCCAATATTTGAAGAAGTTATGTTGCAGCTCCTCAAAAGAGGCCCTGGAAGAAATTAAAACGTAATTAATATGAATTTAAATTGCCATTTCATTACACTTCTAGAACATATTAAGCCATTAAAAATAAGAATGTCAATCGTCCTCAAAGGTCAAAAACCTAACAACAACATAATTATAATATTGTGAACAATACATTTTCAAATATGACCTATGAGAGATAACAAAACCAAGATTAGTCCTTCCCCCTGGGTAAATGGACTATACAGAGAGCTGGCCACATAATGTTAATGGGTGCTTGTTCCTGCTGACATACTGCTTTTATTCTATGGATTAAAAAACGAAAAACAATGTTCTTGTATTGTATTGAAAAACAATACAAGAACATTGTATAATGCTGTACATGGGCGTACATCCCAGGGAAGACGAAGGGGACAAGTCCCCTCAAACTTCTGAAAAACATGAAGTTGTTCCCCTATATTCTTTCAAAATAATTACATATTTTTATATTTTTAATAGAAGCTTACTCTACATTTGAAAAAATGCAAACATAACGCCAACCCATTGGAAACGTTTTGTTAATAACCACTCTATGTATCCTGCACAGTGGTCTGAACCGTTTGATCAAGTTAAGCGACAGCCAGCAGGTGACCCAGTTTCTCTTCTGTATTCCCAGGACTAGACGCATCTGTAAAGCTCATCACCTGGCTATGATTGTGGTCCAGTTGTACATGACGGGCAGAGTGATGATGAACAGCCAGTTGTAGTACAGCGCACCAGCCGGGTTTATTACGAAGAGCTCTTTGGGCCTGGGAAAACGCAAACACAACAGGCCTTAACTCTGATGGGGAAAACAATATCTTGTTCACTACAGGCAAACTCATAATAGTGAATAGTTCACCCACTTATTCTTTTCTTTCTCTTTCTTCTCTTTTTCTTTTTTCTCTTGTTCCTCTTTTTCTTTGGCCTCCTTGTCCTCTTTTTCTTTTTTCTCTAGTTCCTCTTTTTCCTTTGCCTCCTTCTCCTCCTTTTCTTTTTTCTCCTTTTCCTCCTTCTCCTTAGCCTCCTCCTCTGTTTCTTTGTTCTCCTCTTCCTCCTTCTCTTTCCTAGAAGAAAAAGACACCAACACATCTGTCTTTTCTGAGCACCAACGCCTTTACTGCGCTCTACTGATGTGGATGTTGGGGCCATTAACCGTAATTAAGACTTAATTAACTCTTTCTACTCTTTCTGTAGCTTCTTTTCTTCCCTGTTGGAAAACTAACGCCATACATATTATTATATTTAGTACACAAGCGGAAATGCCATTAAAAACACATCAAAGGGAGGCTGTATGGGGTGGTTTCTCTTCCTGTTTTCCTCACTCTTCATTGTTGTTGTTGTTCATGTTCAGCAGGGGGTGAGAGGATCCACCAGGTTCCACTCTAGAAAACAACAAACATGCGTTGGTTGTAATTCATTTGCTATTGTCTTATTGCTCTGCTGTTCCTAAGCATAAAACACGTACTGTAGCTTAAGGAAGGGTTAGGGTTATAGATGTAACCAGTGGCCAACCGAAGCGCTTTACAATGTTGCCTAACATCACCCATTCAAACACACATTCACACACTGACGGCGGCATCGGCCATGCAACGCGTCAACCATCTCGCCGGGAGCAGTTAGGGTAAGGTACCGCCTTGCTCAGAGACACGTCGACACTCGGGAACCGGGGATCAAACTAGCAACCTTGCGGTTCCCAGCGAACCCACTATATCACCTGAGCTACTGCCGCCCCTATGACTATATGGCTTCGGGTTAGGGTTAATAGGGTTGGACCAAATGTGGGATAGGGTTAAGGTAATATGAGCTTATGGGGTTGAGGTTTTTTTTAGTTCTGGTTATCAGGTTATTGGGTTATAGAGGTTAAGTGATTTAGGTCTAGGATTATAGGGTTGAGTTTAAAGGTTAGGGAATAGTGTTAGGGTTTAGAGTTGGGGTTAGTTTTAGGGTAAGCGATGTAGGGTTAGGGAATATGGTTACATAGGGTTAGGGTTGGGGTTAAAAGGAGACATATTATACCACCAGGTGTGTTTGTGATTAGCCTTACAAGCCATTTCGAAAATCGGCCCCCATATGACATCACTAGTGGGCGTGTCCACCTAGATCTGTGCTGGATAGATGAGGAACGTGTCCTTCAGTCCACTGGGTAGGCTGGTAGACTGATCTATCCAGCACAGATCTAGGTGAACACGCCCACTAGTGATGTCATTTGGGGCAGATTTTTGAAACGGCTTGTAAGGCTAATCACACTCACACCTTGTGGTATAATATGTCTCCTTTAAAGTTATAGGGTTGTATGGTAAAGGAACAGTGTAACATAGGGTTAAGATTATAATGTTCTTGGGTTAGGGCTTACATAGGTTTGGCTTGTAAAGTTGGGGTTTACTGTTATAGGGCTTTATGGTTAAGGAATAGGGTTACTTCTAATTATACTTAGGGTTATAATGTTACAGGGTTAGGGTACAGGGTTATAGGTTGAGCTTTAGAGTTAGGGTCGTAGTATTAGGGCTTTGGTTATAGGGTTTGTGCTAGGATTATAGGGCTGCATACATATCCTCTTCACTTTGCTGGTCCATCTCAACATTGGTGGTGTCCGCTGACTCCCAGAGCCGGGCGGAGCCCCCTGCCGTGGTCATGCCCAGAGGAGGCGTCTAGTTTAGCCTGTAAGATGTCAATGATAGACTCGTTGTGCATGGATATTATGGGTACATCTCCACATTATCTGGAATTGTTTGGTTTCGAGTCGAGTCTGGTATGAGTTATGAAGGTTGATATGAAACAGATTTAGTCTATGAGAAATGATGCATACTTTTTTGGTATAATGACATTAGACCAAACAGGTGGATGGTATTTCAACAGGCATCCATTTTGTATTACATGTATAGCCATTCTACATCTCACATTTTCTAAACTTTTGATTTGCAAAAAGTTTTATAAAATCTCCTTATTAACTCCAGCCTGGCTAATCTCAGAGATGTAAGCCCTACATCAGCCTTGATGATGTATTACATCTTCCATGCTCCATCTGTTTTACTGTGGTCATAATTCATGTTCTCTGCATCTGCAATCTGCATACTAAATCCCCATAAGCTGCATCTCACTGCGCATAGTATAACACTTAAAAGAATATATATATCCAACTTACCTTTCCCACCAAGCTAATCTAGAGCGATGAGTCCATGTTTTGTGTGATCTTTGGAGCACAGAAAGGTTGTATCGATCATAATATGAATGTATTGGTGAGCAGTCGCACAATTAAACACAGCGTAGAGTCCCAGGAAGGAGACTAAGTTGTGAGTGACCCTGAGGAGGATCTAGGGGGATTAGAGGAGGATGAAAGTGGGTGAGGCCTCCATGCATCCACACTCCTTTCATTCACCCACTTTCACAGAGAACACGAGTAATCATCCTGTATCACAACTACAGACAACTATCAGACACTTCACAATCAATAAGAAACCGCAAAGAAGTAAACAGCTATGTTTTTTTTTACTTCAGGGAGAAAATTGCACTCTACTGAATTTACTTGTTATCAAGGAATGTAAAAGAAAAAAAAAGAACAAAACACGAAATATGAAACAGAGCTCTGATCCTTAATGTAAGGTGGTTTGTATTCCCCATGGGGGGGGGGGGGGCATTATTTCCAACATATATTGGAGGGATTCTAAGAGCTTCAGTCCTCCCTGGCTGGTTAAGTGCTTACTCAGCACTCTAGCCTATCCCCTCTATATCCTATTAAAGCTGTAGCAAATCCAGCGGGAGTGTACCGGTTCTGCTGCTAATGCTGTCCTACTGGAGCCACACCATCCCTTGTGCATTTATATGCGCTGATAAATAACTGTCCGAGCCATCCCATCTGTAGATCTGAGCTTGATTGTTACAACGGTGCATCTACTGCATGTTAGATGAATCCTTTGATCCTTTGGCTGCAGTGTGCTGTGGGTGATGGACAATTCACATCCAAGCAGCAGAGCCGACGACTAATAACAGAAATGCAATGTAGGCTATAGTACATTTTTTAAGATAGGTTAACTATAGGTTTGATATGGAAATATGATTGTTTAAGGATTGCTAAAAGATCAACTGTAGTAATCTGTTATTCGGTAACACTTTACGATAAGGGTAAAGAGGTTAACCATTATATGAGTTCCGTGAACTAACAGTTTATTCACAGTTAATTTATGGTCTAGTAATCATTAAATATAATATAACAAATGTATTAATTTGTGTGCTATTGGAAAAAGTATAAATCAATAACTGACTTAGTGAACATGTAATGATTACTACACCATTATTCGTTAATAAGTTAATTATCTTCTAGTTATTGTTAATAATGTAAAATAGATAATGCTTAAAACTGTATTAACTAATTTAGATTGATAGTTCATTATTGTAAATGGTTACCTTTTAATCAATTTGATCCGTTTTAAGTGTAGGCCAATACAATAACCCTGATGAATGGATGCATTCAGCCACCACATATTTATTTTCACAGATCATCACAAACACCATCAAGTATATGGCATTAGAAAACAAACATCAGTCTGGGCTGACCATATGCGGCCTGTGATGTGTCCAATGATCCGGCAAAATGACAAAAAATCTGTCGCCGTCAGTAGGCTACTTATCAACATGACCTAGGCCTTCTGAGATGTAGGCCTAATACTCAGGTCGGTAGGAGAGAAACTGAGGTGACAAACTGGGGCGATTACGCTGTCCCAGCCTGGACCTCCACGGGACCCGCTAGTACCACCAGCTCTGGCACCGCTTCCACCGCTACCACGGCAGCCTCCACCGCGGCAGCATCCACCGCTGCGGCCTCGACAACTGGAGCCTCCGTCGCGGCAGCCTCCGCGGCCGGAGCCTCCGCCGCGGGAGCCTCCACTGCTGGAGCCTCCACCGCGGGAGCCTCCACCGCTGGAGCCTCCACCGCGGCCGCC
>OOFH01100887.1:0-12166 GCA_900323355.1 Merlangius merlangus
ACAGATCTAACTGGTAGCGCTCCACCTCCCTCACAAGCTCCGGTTCCTTTCCCCACAGTGAGGTGACGTTCCACGTCCCCAGAGCTAGCTTCTGCCGCTCAGGTCTGGTCCGTCGGGACCCCTGACTTTCACTGCCACCCATGTGGCAGCGCACCCAACCCCAGCGGGTTCTCCTGCAGGTGGTGGGCCCACAGGACAAAGAGGGGGGGGGTGCCACGTAGCTTCTTCGGGCTGGGCTTGGCCGGGCTCCGTGGCAAACCCGGCCACCAGGCGCTCGCCAACGGGCCCTCCGTCTGGGCCTGGCTCCAGACGGGGGCCCCGGGCTTCCTCCGGGCAGGGTCTCTCCTCCTCTTATTACGTTTTCCATGGGGTCTTGGTGAACCATTCTTAGTCTGGCCCCTCACCTGAGACCACTCTGCCATGGGAGACCCTACCAGGAGCACAAGTCTCCAGACAATACAGCCCTCAGGTTCACAGGGACACGCAAACCTCTCCACCACGATAAGGTGACGGTTCCAGGAGAGGCGTAAATCATTCTGAACATTATTTTGAACATTATTTTTAAGTTCTTTGGTGCTGCTTTACTATTTTTAACAAGCTAGCTGCCTACTTTTTCAACCAGCCATCTTGGACACATCGACTTCTGCTACAGGATCCATCACCCTAACCTGGTCGAAGGTAAACCCGAGCGGGCTTCCACCTGTACAGGTACGGTTGCGTTGGCGCTCGCTCTGGCCGGACCGCTGCCTTCCTTTTGAGCCAACCCAGCTCCCATCTGGCGGACGTATTTCATCGCCGCTCTGTTGAGGCCACCATCCACCTCCAGCAGCGTTTGCTTCCTCACAGCCTCGGCCATGGTGCTTCGCTACTCAACCATGCAGCTCCGCCAGCTTTTTCCCCAAATGCCTCCTTCCACTGAACCCTTCACCACACTAAAGAATTCTCGACTTCTTCTCTATCCCCGTTACATTCACAGAGGTTCCCGTCATAAATTTATGTACAGTTCCACTGCAATAAACAGTATTCCATTGCTGTGGTCTGATCGCAGTTCACACACCGGCTCCCGCACTTCCTCATCGCCTCATCACAACAACACATGTCATCACTGGAATGACTCCAGCGTGAACACTTTCAACCTCCGCCCAATCCCTACTTCCGCTCAATCAATTTCAAAACAAAAGTACCTAAAACTCACCCTCTTAAACACAAGCTCCCTCAACATAATAGCCTCATTCTCAATGAATTTATCACCGACAAGCAACTTGACCTCCTTTGTCTAAATGAAACTTGGCAAAAACCCCTGGACCACTTTGAACTCAACCAAACTACCCCTGTTGGATATTCTTACCTGGACAACCCACGCTCTGAGGGCAGAGGAGGGGGTATTGCTGCTGTTTACCATTAAGACCTCCAACCCCACCCACTCTCCATCCCTGCTGCCCCATCATTTGAACACCTCACTTTCAATCTGCCCGGCCCCAAACCTCTCATCATTTCAATCATCTATCGCCCCCCAAAACCCAACCCATCATTCCTACCAGATCTCTCTGAATTCATCACTGCACTATCTCCAATCTCGCCATCTGTTTTACTCCTCTGCGATTTCAACCTCCACATTGACTCCCCGAAATGTGAAAACACTATGGACTTCCTGGACCTACTCAACTGCTTTAGCTTCACCCAACAATCATCTTTCCCACCCACAACTGTAGGCACATCCTAGACCTGGTTTGCTCCACTGGCCTCCACATCCACAATGTCTCCAGCACCGGCCTCTCCATCTCTGACCACCTGGCCATCACACTTGTTATTGACATTCCCGCCCCCGAACCCAAACAGGACCGCAAAATCACTTTCCGCAACCTTAAATCCATCTGTCCAGTTTCTCTCTCACCCTGCATATTGAACACTGTCTCCGGCCTCACCCTTCCTGTAAATCCAGCCCCCGTAGACCTCATCAACATCTACAACAACATACTGTCTACCTCCCTCAACAAACTGGCCCCCCTGAAAACCAAAACTGTCACATTCACTCACTCAGCCCCCTGGTTCACCCCAGAACTTCTCAAACTCAAAAAAAAAACTTAGACATCTAGAACGACTACACAAGAAAACTGGTCTCACAGTACACGCCCTCGCCTACAAAGAGCACATGCACCTCTACAAATCAGCAATCAACAAAGCCCGTTCTGTCTTCTACTCTGGCATCATTCATTCTGGATCCTCCAACCCACACACTCTTTTTTCCACCATGAATAAACTCCTCAAACCCCAGGGTAACATCTCATCCTCATTCACCCCGGTGAAATGCAATAACTTACTAGTTTTTCCACTCCAAGATAGAAATCATCCACAATCAGCTTGCCACCTCCTCTGCCACATGCCTTGACTCAGAACCTCCACTTCCTTCAACCCCTGACCACCGCCTTTCAATCTTCTCACCCATAACCACATCAGACCTCTCAAAAATACTCTCCACCATGAAATCTTCCACCTCCCCCCTGGACCCCATGCCTTCTGAACTCGTCAAAGCCTTTTTCAACTCTCTCGCCCCACTCATCATAGACACCATCAACTCCTCCCTAAACTCTGGCACCATTCCCCCACCTCTTAAGCTTGCTGCCATCACCCCCCCTCCCTGTCCTTGACTCTGACGACCCCAACAACTTCAGACCCATCTCCAACCTCACATTCCTCTCAAAACTACTGGAATGAGCCGTTGCAACACAACTCAAGCAATACCTCCTCTCCAATAACTTGTACGAAACATGCCAATCCGGCTTCCGAACCCACCACAGTACTGAAACAGCCCTACTTAAAGTCACCACCGACCTCCTACTCTCCTCTGACTCCGGCTCCCTCACCATTCTCCTCCTCGACCTCAGTGCTGCCTTTGACACCGTCACTCACACATCCTCCTCAGCCGTCTGCAATCCATTGGCATCACTGAATCCCCCCTCTCCTTCTTCACCTTCCTCTACCTGTCTGAAAGATTCCAATACATCTCCATCAACAACCACAAATCCCACAACATCCCTGTCTCACACGGAGTCCCCCAAGGCTCAGTGCTTGGTCCTATCTTCTTCACCCTCTACATGCTCCCACTAGGTCACATCATCCGCCGCCATGGTCTTCAATTTCACTGTTACACCGATGGTACCCAGCTATACGTCACCACCACAGCCATTAATCCTGCCATCCTATCCACTCTCACCAATTGTCTCACTGACATCAAAACCTGGATGGGCCACAACTTCCTCAAACTCAACGGCAAAAAAAATGAAATGATCATCTTCGGCCGAAAAACCATCATCCCCACCTCCCAGAACTTCAAACTTTGCATCGATGGTCACCCTGTCACTCCCTCCCCCCTGATCAGAAACCTCAGCATCATCATGGACCCCACGCTCTCCTTCAAGCCACACATAAACAGTGTCAGAAAAACATCCTTCTTCCACCTACGCAACATTGCACAACTTCGACCAACTCTTTCATCCTCAGCTGCCGAAACACCAATCCAGTCCTTCATTACTTGCAGACTTGATTATTGCAATAGCATTCTGTATGGCCTTCCCTCCACTTTTCTTCAAAAATTGCAATATGTACAAAACTCTGCTGCCCGACTGCTTACTAACTCCCCCTCCAGAGAACACATTACTCCCATCCTCCATCAACTTCATTGGCTTCCAACAAAACAACACATCAATTTCAAGATCCTCCGCAACACCTACAAAGCGCTAAACAACTTGGCACCCTCGTACATAACAGATCTCCTCCATCGCCACTCCCCTACTAGCCACCTACGCTCCGCTGAAGCCAACCTTCTCACCTCCATCACCAAGACCAAGTATCGCACCCTGGGGGACAGAGCCTTCGCCATCGCCGCCCCTGCCCTCTGGAACTCCCTCCCTCTGGCCATCCGAAACTCTGATACACTCTGTTCATTCAAAAGTCAACTTAAAACCTATCCCTTCAGGACCACCTACAACATTTGATAAATCATTACCCGCTCTCTTAATGTGTTGCCTATTGTTGTGGTGTTGTTTATTTTATCCCTTTTGTTTGAGTGTCAGTACTGTCAGTATGTATTCCTTTCTTATTTTTAAAGCGTCTTTGAGTATTTAGAAAAGCGCTATAAAAAACGGATCAATTATTATTATTTATTATTATAAAGCAGGATACTTTGTCACCCAACCTGTCCAATATCATCCCACTGCAGACACAAATGGGTATTCTCATGTGGTGGGGGAGGGGGGGGTTCTCTTTTATGCAGGCTGGTACCCCCCCTTCTTCTTCTTCATCGCCTTTCTGGCTGAAATTTATTAAAATGTCAAAGTATACTACTCCGATTCCTTAATCCGTAATCTGACTCCGTAACTATGGAGACCATTCAAAGTTCTCCGTCAGGATGTCGGATAAGCAATACAATTCGCCGCCCTTATATGTTGACTACAAACCGTGTAAATAGTGTTGTAAATGAACTTCCAAAGCTTTTCAAATCTTATTTGGTGTTTATTGGTCTTTAATGTGCAAAGTAAACAATGTACAAAGTAAATAAGGTGCAAAGTCAAACCGGAGGACCAATCACAGCGCTTGCCATCTCCGCTGCGTCAACGGAGAGTGTCTCCGACAGGCTCTCCGGCTATAGAGAGGGCTCTCATTGTCTATGTACAGCACTCTACGGAGGACTGTAAACCGGCCTAACTTTCACCATCAACACCGGCCCCCTTCTTCGCACGGCTGTCAACATCTGGAACATTCACGAGTTAGATTTTCTCAAACAGAAGCTTCAAAACAAGATTAGTAAGAACGGGTAGCATAGAACTGACGTTAGCCAAGGGAGGCTCCATGTTTCTAAATCTAATGAGAGAGGTAAAATTGCCATTAAGGAAGGAAGCATAGTATGCCTTGCGACTATGCTTCGCAGTATGCCTTGCGAAACCCAGTATGCCTTTCGAGACACTTCATGATTGATTGATGAAACGCTACCAGGAACGCCTAATGGGCGTTCTTGTGTCATAACCAAAACGCCCAAGCCTGCAGCTGGACCCTTCTCAACCTATCACCCCTACCTTTTGAGGGCCCTAAAGGGTCGTTTTTAGGATGGCTTGTAATCGCAATCACACCTGGTGGTAAAATATTTAAAGTAGGGCTGTCAAAGTTAACGCGTTAATAACGAGTTAATGTAACAGCTCATTTACTGTGTGTCGTATTGTTTTCACTTGCCATGTTTGCATTGATGGTCTTTTCATGTTAATTTTCTCAAGAAAATTGTTCTGCACTCTACATGTTGAGTTACACTACCTCCTTTGACATGTATTTGCTTGTGATCTATTCTTTGTATCACCATGTTTTGATCACCATGTTTTGATCCCACTTAAGGTAAGGGGATATTTGAAGTGTTAAATAAACATTTTCATAAAGCAAGTATATTTGCCCTTATGTTGTTAAAAGTATTAAGAACATGAAAAAAATACATTAAGGTACATTTAAAAAAAAAGTGCGATTAATCGCGAGTTAACTGTGGACAAAATGCGATTAAAAAAATTAATCGTTTGACAGCCCTAATAATAAGGGACGCATGAAGGACAGAATCGGTCTGCAGATTAACCATGGTCATCGGTCACATCTCTCCAGGCTTCACTCAAAGTCACTTCGTTGTGCCGATTCTCCCAGAGAGCTTTGTGTGCCACGTATTTAAACAAGGGAAATATGGTACTTTGATCTCTGTGATAAGACATTTTGTGCGGTACTTGACGTGTACTTGACCGAACAAACATTCATTCTTAAAAGACATAAGTGCCGTGTTGTTTACCCTTGAGAAGGCGCCTTCACACTAAACTCTCTCCGCCACGACAAAGATTTCGACCAATGGTATTGGTGATATTACATCCAGGGAAAGTAAGATGCACTTTGTTGAACCCATACAGGAAAATAAGGCTGTCCCGTTGGAAATGACAGGTATAGAAAAAAAATTTAAATAAAAAAGTATTTAAATAAATAAAGTAGGTAGGCTGTTGATCGAAAGCGGTTCTCACTTGTTTTTGGTAGCAGTGCTCTGAGCCAGGCTCTCCTCGTAGCGCCCGCGGGCCGCGTTGCCCCCGAAGCCAAGGAAGGTGGAGACGTAGACGCGGTAGACGTGCTCCGTGCGGTGGGCGTCGCAGCCAAGGTTGAACTCCGCCAGGAGGTTCTTGGCGACCTCCTCCTAGACGGCACAGCGGACATCAGCGGGCAGAAACACACGCTGACCTGAGCACTACCAAGTACAAGTCAACTACACAATCTCAGATTCATATGGGGCTCAACTATCATTCAACAGGACATGATGGAAAGCCAACACTCAATAAAACAACTAGAATTTGCAATGCGAAAAATGCTTTCAACACAATAAACACGACTACAACAGAACCATTTCACATTTCTTCGTATTTTTCCAGTACGGAGCATTATGTAAGTTTCAACGGTTCTCAGTAAGTTCCATGTCTTGGACTTTGTATCCGGCTATGAATAGATGCAGACGGCTTACAGCAGGCCATCAATAGAGTTGAATGGAGAACACGTCACCATCGTCACAGGCCAAAATAAAGGATGCAAACCGGTTGAACCGGGTAAAGACAGGAGGTGGGAGGGAGGGAAGGAGAAGACGAGAAGGGTAAGTGGCAAAGAAATCAGAGAGCGGGGGATAAAACTGAATTGGTTTGGTGTATAATAACCTGTTGTGGAGAAGCAAAGCTTACGGTTTTGGGCACTTCGTACGCTATTTGCGTGGACACGCCCCCCATATCCAGGACGCCTGCTGTTCTTTTTCTCACCAGCGCCTCCTGTTGGTCGCCTCCTGGGAGCTGCACCTCCACTACGGCCTGGCCGTCTGGAGGAAGGAGCAAGCAGCACGTTAGCATGGGCATCAGACTGGCCATGACGCGTCCCACAGGAGATCTCTATCACCTTCTTCCTGTCTTCAGAAGAGAACCATTCAACCCTAGAGGAAGACATCGTGAAAAACATTTACCGTTGTGGACATGGTTAAACCTTCCCAGCACAAAGTTTATTCCGATCCATGCGTAGACGCCTGGAATGAAAGAGAAAAGATTAGTAATCAGAATTTAATCCTTTTATATTTGAAACCTTATTGTGTTGATGATAATACTACTTGTAATGTCTATGTCACAAATGTAACAAAAATCGGTGCAACTTCTCCCAGTAAGTGAATCCCGTTTGCTTACCTTCCTGCTTGCCAGAGATGACCTCCACATGGGAGTCAGAGAAGAGGAAGTTGAAGTGGACCGGGATGTCTGTCCGCAGATCCTCCAAAATAGCTTCTTGTTGACTAAAATAACAAAACCAAACCAGAAACACCATTGAGCAGGCTGTGATGTTGAGGTCAGCAACATTCGGCCGCAGGCTCGGCCCCTCAGACTGTTTACAATTTTTGTGTGATGCTAGAGAAACAGTATATCTTCTATTTTAAGGTGATCATTTTGCACTATTATTTGTAATGATCAAAAAGCAAGTGCAGTGAAACCAAACTGTAGGATCAAATTAGGTCATATTGTTTTACTTTAAGTAGAGCCTTTCACTTAAAAGACACGTAAAGCTGAAGCGAATTAAAACATCGAGCTTGGATCATGCATCGTGCGCAGAGCGTGCAGACACGGAGATGTGTTGTGGCAGGCATACGATTGGTTACCAGGCGCCAATATCAATGCCAGTTCTATTTTGAATGAATTAAACCAATGCCTGTCTTCTGAGCAAGCAATGATTTGTGAATGAGGAGTTACTTTTCAAGGCAGTAATAAACCTCCGGCCCTCAGACTCCAGTGGGCCCGCTGCATCATACCTCTCAGGCAGGAGCCTCATGCCAGCGGTGCACAGGATGTACAGGGGCGTCTCCTGGTGCTTGTTCTTGGGGATGTGTTGGGCTGCAAAGCTCAGCAGGGGGTAGATGTAGTCACTAGACTTCTCTGGTGATGTGGCCAATTCAGAGATCCCTAAAAGCAAAAGAGGTCCACATTAGAGATGTCCACTGCACAACAATGTTAACATCAGCCACCGAGGTTCGGGTTTAAGGAAACCTTGGTCGAACCAGGTGTGAATGGACCAGTTAAAGGTTCTATACCAAGTGAGTTAACCAATGAGTTCAATTTTATTCAATTTTATTTATATAGCCCTTAATCACCATAACAGTCTCGAAGGGCTTAACAGGCCAAATATTCACAACATATTTGAAGCTAACTAGTCAGCTTCATGATTAAAGGGGTTGAAAGTTTAAGGACACATTTTCTTATTATAGGAAATCCGTCATAAACCTATTACAATATTGTCAACATTAATACAACAACGGAAATTCATCATATGGTTGTGGTGATAGAAGAGCTTTAAAATAGGTTGCAGATTAGCCTTAGAATTTTGCAGCATCTTGACCTAGCTAGCTTTGATTGTTTACTGGGATTGGGTTAACCAAGCGATTGCTAGTGCTTGACACTTGGTTCTATGAACATCCTGACTGTACGAACAGCGATGTATTGTTTCTCTTTCTGCAGATAAATGTACTTATTGTGAGTCGCTTTGGATAAAAGCGTCTGCTAATTGCACCAAATGTAAATTGTGACTGTGTAGGACTCGCCTGGCTTTATCTTCATCACCACCGGTTTGCGGTGCTGGTCCCTCATCTGCCTGATGTCCAGGAGCTCGTGGGGGTTCCCGTTGTGGCGCGGCCAGCAGTACACAAACACCCGGGATCCGCTGCTGCCACAGTCCACCACTAAGCCGTAGTTCAGCGTGGGGTTGCTGGTGTCCGTCGCCTCCACGTTTGTGACTCGAGCCAAGTGTCTTCAGAGGACAAAAACAAACAATCTGTTACGTGCTTCGGTCAAACAGGAAGTGGAGTGGTTACAGAGTTCAACCAGGCGTACCTGTGGAAGTGGCTTTCCTCTTTAGTCCAAATGGTGTGTCCCTTTCCAATAAAGAACATCAGGTACAGCAGTCCCACCAGGCACAAAACCAGGCCAAGTAAGAGCAGCTGTCTGAAGGAAGGCTGTAAGATCCGTGGAAGTACATGGGACGAAAGGCTGAAATGCCAGGAGGCTGGGAACAGGCAGGAGATGCTGATCCTGTCAAACACAGAAGGAAGGCGGTTGTGTTGAGTCAAGGAAAGCTACATCTATGCGGAGTGTGAACATCAATGTGACAGTCATGAACCAGGGGCTGCCCTAATAATACCCACCTTCCCATGACGACGGATGGTGTTATTATTTAATATAGAGCGATGTGTGAGCAGCTGACTGTAGAGGCGAGTGTCGACTCGGTCCAGATAACCTTCTCTGTTTCTTCATCGCCAGCCATGATCCGGACCTGATGACAATGACAGTCTGGTCAGTGAGACTCAGGTCATCGGGGTCTGGACGGACAGGTCCTTGGGGTATGGACGGACAGACCTCAGCTCTCAGGAGGAGATGAGATGTTATACGTCATGCGTAAACATGAACTCCTGAAGCGGCTAGTGCTAACTAGCTACGGGAAAATAACACGGATTTGACACGTGGAACAAAACATTTGTAAGAATAAACGAGGCTGGTAGACATCACATCCCAACATAGTATTGAACGGTTGTCTCTTTCTTCGCTCTCCTTGATGAGTTAACTCAGCTTACCTGGACAGCCAGATGCTAGCCGTGAGCCTTCTGCTCTTCCGTCGCAGATCTCCGCTGAGTGACGTGGCGCATGCGCTGTGTCGGGTGGGTTCGATTTGCCACCCGGTGTTAACCAACACAGGTACACTAGGCGGTGCCGGTCCTGAGATTCATATCTTAGACAAACATTACATTTTAGAATGCTGTGTTGGGAAATATAATGACTATAGCCACTTTGTAGATACAAATCTAAATGAGAAGTGCAGTACAAATATTAAATAGTTAATTTAACATCCCTGAAAGTAAAAAAAGTAAGTTGAAGTACTGACAAAAATGTTTAAAATATTTTTATTTCTATTGGCAATCAAAACCTAAATTGGCATGAAATGTATCTTTATTTTAAGGTATATCTGAAATTATGAAGGCCACTTACAATACAAAAGGACTGTTCATACAATATTGCAGACAGTATATCACAGAAAAGATCACTTAAATGCTATTACTTTTTATGCATGGAAACCTTGTCCATGCTGAAAATGAATGGGAAACATTATAACAGGTTCACTATTCAAAACAAGTCACTTAAAACCCCATGATGGAATAATACCATATTCAGTTCAGTGATCAAAGTGCCACAGTGTTAGTATTTACACTTAACATCCATTGAAACCTTAATTTCAGCTTTTGGTAAATTTTTTGAGGAATCAGAAATGGCATTTTTTTAAGAGAATAAAATAACTGCTTATAGTTGACTGAGAGACTTGTTGAAACTCTCTCAACGTGTTTCAACATGGTTCCTCACAGTGCCGGCTCTTGCCTCTTCTTTTGTCCAAAGTCTGAAGAGAAGGAGGAACGGAGAAGAAACGCATTACAACGGACGAATCAGAGGACTGCTTCGCAGGGAGTAGAACTAGAAGGGACCACAACAAACCTGAGTCTCTGAGGGTTAAACGATTCAGCTCTTCCTCCAGCTGCTGGTCGCTGATGTTGAAGGTGTTGGTCGGTACGTCGGGCAGGGAGGCCAGCAGGGAGCTACCTCCCTGGGCTGTCTCCCTGGGCGGTACCACGGGGTTGCGGGGCACTTCCGGCAGGACACCCGAGAGGCTGCCCGTCATCGCGTCAGCGTCCTCCATCAGGGCTTTGAGCTCTTCCTCCAACTCGTCCACATTTTCGTCTGCCAACACATATTTATGTTAAATATCTTTAAGTACTCACGCAACAGCAGAAATGAGTCACGACACAATACATCTTGTAGTGTAATAAACCATGCACCTGAAGTGGCCACGCCCGCTAAAGTCTGGTTCACATCCTCTTGAACATCGCACAGCTGGTGAAAGACACACATGTTAGTACGGCATTGTGAATAGAGACCAAGACAAACACCAATAACTGAAATCTCAAAGCTACCTCCTGGATTTGATCCACGAGGCTCTCTGCCCCTTCCACTGTGACGTCTTTTAATGCCAGTCGCAGGGCAGCCACCCCAGTCTGATACGCCTGCACAACCTTCAGGTCACCAGCACATCGACATGCAAAGAGATTAGCACAGTGGAACATACGTAGAATAGCATTTATCCAAACCCCTGAACGCTGAGGTCACCGTGGAGACAGTTCATCACCCACAATAACATTGTTATTAACCTTCCAGTGCTTACCAGTTTATCGGTCTGTGATTGGGCGATTCTGTCCAGTATACCTCGAATGGTCTCAAGTTGGGCAAACAGGTTGTCCGCTCTCTTTTCAACCCTCTTGCGTCCCCTCAGACATCTCAAGGCCTGTGAAACACATTAAATTGTATTACCGGGGAATGAGAAAAACCCTTGCTTGGGCCCAGGCTCTGCGGGTCAGTGTCTAGTGTTGGTTGCTTGAGTGACACTCTCAGCATTCATTTTCCCTGAGCCAATCATCACCTTGAAGACGGGACTCAAAAAAGCATTGCGGGAAACCAAAAATTACCCAGCAAATCCCTACTGAAATATTTGGATTCTGCGTTTAAGAGGCAAGCTCTCAAACAATTTTTATTCAGATAAATTCAACATCTATCCCTGCATTATTAACACATGGTGATTGAGCCTATGGCTCACTGATGGGAGCTCCTGCCTTTGCAGTATTATGAATGTTAGGAACTGGGTGTCGGTGGGGACACTGCCCCGTTGTGCCAGAGAGGGAGGGCGGTGCTACCGCAACAGACTCGCTGTTCAACCAGCTGGTGTGGGTAGTGATTGTTTTTTGCTAAGGAAAATCTTGGCAATTGCCATGTATATAGCCTCCCAGCCCTGAAAACAGCTCAGACAGAGGGAACCTTTACTCATAAAGAGAAAATAAAAAGGAAATTCTGGATGATTATCAGGATGCAGTGTGTGTATGTGTGTGTGTGTGTGTGTGTGTGTGTGTGTGTGTGTGTGTGTGTGTGTGTGTGTGTGTGTGTGTGTGTGTGTGTGTGTGTGTGTGTGTGTGTGTGTGTGTGTGTGTGTGTGTGTGTGTGTGTGTGTGTGTGCGCGTGTGTGTGTGTGTGTGTCTCTGTGTGCATGTGTGACT
>OOFH01100893.1:0-12573 GCA_900323355.1 Merlangius merlangus
CGCGTCTCATTCTATCCTGTCCTCTTTTCTCTTTGTGTGCCGGCTCACTCTTTCATGGAGTGACCTTGCCTCCCATTCTCTCTCTCTCTCTCTCTCTCTCTCTCTCTCCCTCTCTGTGTTTTCTTTTTTCTTTTACCCTTCTTACCCTCCTAGTTTCTCAATTCCTCTCCGCCTCCCTCTGTAGACAGATGTGGACGGCAGAGGCAGGAGTTTGCAGAGAGGACTGAAGCTCTTGGTAACAGCAGAACAGTATTTCTAAGGAGGAGAAAAGGCCCAGAGAGCAACGAATGGACGTTTGGTAAGTCAAAGATCACCCTTATGGGTGATGCATGCTTTATGTGAAAATTTATGGTTATATTACAGTTTTTAATGAAAAGAGAAGAGAAGTACAATATTGGTTTTATTGAGTCCCCTCCTGTTGTGAGTTTTCTGGGCTTCTGCGGTCCATGGGTTTGTGATTAAACCGTTGTTGTGGATTATGGGCTGTGAAATCTTGCAAGGATCACTCGGCAATGTCAATAATCCAGGGGATAATCTCCTGTTTCTGTTGGTGCTATGGTTTGGGTCATAGTACATGTGACCCCCCTCAAGTCTTTATAAAGCAGCTTTATTATTTCAAGCCCTGAATATTGCAGGGTTTTAAATGATGGTGGTACTGTACATTTTGTGAAGAAGAACTTCAGAAAGCCCAGAGTTGAGATTGTGTTTTCTTAGTTTTGTCTCATGCTCGACGGTATGCATGCCAACCAGGGTGTTCATTAGCTAACAGGAGGCTCGTGAAAGCAAAAGGTGTGGTGTGGACTTTGCATGTTTGTCCATGGCCTGCCGCATCTTGCTCTATCAAGCATGCATGTCAGATGCTTATTACATCCAAGAGCATGTAGGCCTATAGTGTCACTGCAAGTGTATATTATTTTTACTCCATTCATAACCTCTATACACTGTAAAGTATAAACATATGATTATGGTTATTATTATGATCAGTATGATTATTAGTTTTATTATTCGCATATTTATCCAATGAATATACAATAAACAGTGCACTAGCTATGTATGGTTTGTTGCCTCTTTTTGTGCCGTATACTCATAACTCTAGGGGAGTTCACAGTACAAGGAACCTTCTAACCACGCCTTCTTGCTTCGTAAAGACTCAAGTTTGTTCATCGTCAATAAACCTTTGAACTTTAGTGGTGCGTCTGGTGTTGATAAGTACCTGATGTGCTCATATGCAAAGACAATTCATCGGATTACCATGTCCACCGCTCAGAAAGACTCTGACCTCTCGGCCGACAATAAGATCCATAAACGTTATTGATTCTCGTTGGCATTGTCCCAAATTCGACTTTCTTTGTTTTTATTTCTTGACCAGAGCAATGGAGTCTTGGACAGTAGAACACAGCCCTGAAGATATTCCAGGTGGGAGTCACTGGCAATGTGCTACGGCAAAAATACAAAAAAAAGAGGATGCAAAAAACAATCTTAAAAGGCTAAGTGTGTGTATATGTATGTGTGTCTGTGTGTGTGTGTTTGTGTGTGTGCACGCACGCACATCGGGGAGTGTGTGTGCATTAAGCTGTATTTGTGTATGTCTTATCTTCACCAGGGAGGAAGAAGTCTAAGCTGAAGATTCTGAAATCCCGACTGTTCAAGAGATCCAGAAAGGAAGATGAAGGCCGCGCCAAACTCAGCCAGTCTACCAGTGACATCACGGCTGGGAAGGGACTTGATTCAGAGGAAGATGTAGCGTGAGTTAGTGCATGAAGTCACCTGACCTACTAAAGCCTTTGTCAAAGTGTTCTTCTTACCAGCTAGTATATACAAGTGGAAGCGATTTTTTGGGTGCCCTCCCTTCCTTATATGCTGGCATGCAGGCTTTTACAATTCACTGACACCATACAATGTGCGTTGCCTGTAAGGTCAGAAGTCATTTTGATGGAAGCAACAACTATATACTTACATTCTTTACATCTTTGCCATCCAAGATGTTTAAAGGTGACATATTATACCACCAGATGTGAGTGTGATTAGCCGTTACAAGCCGTTTTGAGCAACGTTTGCTACAGTCCGCTAGGTAGGCTGGAAGACCGATGCATCCAGCACACCTCTAGGTGGACACGCCCGCTTGTGATGTTATTTCAAAAACGCTTGTAACAGCTAATCACACTTACAGCTGGTGATATAATATGTCACCTCCAAGAACACAAACAAGAGCACTCAAATAATAGCTAAAATAATTACAGATAAACATTGAAGCAATCATAAATAAGGCCGATACTATTTGTTTCCTTTCAAAGGGAACTCTTACTGTTGAAGTACAATCTTCAGGACCTCTAAAGTCATATCAGTAAATGATCCCCTCTTTCTCCCATCATTGCACGATCCTTCACTGCTCAGGTGCTCCGAGGTAATGCTCGGGTCGAGAGCATTGTCCCATGAAAGCATCTTTGTGGCAGACGAGGTCCTGGCCGACCCAGAACCCTCCAAGGTGCTGTCCCAAGAGAATGTCCACACCAAGATCAAAGCTCTTCAGGTATCCCTTTGTTTTGTAGCTGTAGTAGTGGAGGACAATTCCGTGACAACTGTGGGACTGCTGTGGGAAATTACATCAGTCTGTGTTCAAAATGTCACAGATGAAGCTTCAGCAGCAGAAGTTGCACTTGGGGCCCCCTTCCATTGGTCTGTCGCTAAAACGTCCGGACCACCTGGCCAGGGCTTCTGCCAGTGAATCTGCATCACAGGGAGCTCTCAATAAGGTACATTATCCAGGCCAAGTTATTATCATGTTAGATTATAATGAGGTTATATCACATGATCAATCCCGGATCTTCCCATGATATGTATATGTAAGCACTGGGAACTGGGTCAGTTCAAGTGTAGTCTTCAAATGTAATTATATTAACCAATGATGTGGTATTTTATTTGTTGACTTATTCCTCAGGAAATATCGCAGCCTTCTCCTCAACCTCTGTCACCTGCCCACAATAAGTCACCTACCAGATTTGTGGCTCCCATGCCATCTCCTTCTGCACCTACTGCTGTTCTGCTGACCTCACCCACTACTGCTGCTGACCTTCCTTCAGACTTCAGCAGCCCAGCCAAGGTCACTTCCTCTCTGGATACATCTGCTGCACGCCACCGCATGTCCGTCAAGCCAAGGAACCAGAGGGCCAGCACTAAACGACAGAGAGTGAGTGTTTTCTTCTTTTGGCGCACACAAGGGAAGCTAAGGATGACTATTGAGACACACCTGATTTGCATTTCTTCCTTTTCCCCCCCCCATCTTTTATTCTTTAGACTTATGCCAGTCCTCTCTCAAACCTGACAGATGACATGAATCATCCAGCATTGGAAGAGGAAAGTTTTCCTGCTGAAACGGAGTCCTCAATGTCCTCCCACTCAATTCAGATCCCACAATCAGAACCAGAGGGGGTCAACATCTCGCTTACACCTCAGGGTCTCCATTTAAATCCACTGGAGGCTGAGGCCATCAAACAAGAGACACAAGCAGCATCACAACCAGAAAGATCTGATACAACCCCTCAGCTTCTCGGAGCTAAATCTCTCCAGCCCATTGATCTAAAGCATCGGCAACAGCCTGCTGTTACGGCAGAAGGGAGCAAACTAGAGCATCTTGCCGACCTAGGAATACAGGCTGTATTCCATGCCAAAAGCAATGAATTCATCTCACCAGGGCTGAAGGGTAAAAATCTTGAGAGTGAGCACAGCTCCCAAGAAGTGTCTACGACGTCCCTCTCACCCAGCTTTGGCTCAGTTGGGTCTTTCAGGTCTTCCTCTTTGAACCAACATGGTATGACTCAGCCAATGGCCGAGGTCTCACAGAGAGAAGGCCAAGGTTCAGGGCCTTTCAACTTGTCTTCTGTAAAAGGACAAGTTGGAGAACGGCCTCGGTCAAGCAGCTTTGTGGCACATGGTGTAAACAGTTTCAAGGGCAGATCAGAAACAATGGTGAAGTCCTTCACCTCGAATGTCAACCAGTCACAGGGACATGGATTTCAGAAGAAAAGGCAGGAAGAGAAACATTTGGGAGATATACAGCAACAAAGAGGTGCCGGAATAGATAAGGATGGAGAAGTTAAAGACAAAGGTGAACTTAATTCCTTGGAAAGGAGGGTGACCTTCAAAAAAGGAAAATCAGCACAAATTCCAAAACAAGCAGCCATTATGACAGAACCCTTAGCAGGGATAGAGGGCAGTCAGGAGGGGGTAGAAGAATCTGTGGATGCAGAGGAGGTCCTGGAGGATCAAGGGACAGGAGCCTTTGGCGTGAAGCTTCGCTCCACATCTCTGTCTTTAAGATACCGCACAGAAAGTTCTGCCTCCAGTGTTCAACCGAACAGCACAGAGATGGCAACGTCTGCCCCGGTGCTAATACCCGGTCACCCTACCTCGGCCTCCTTTTGTTCTGAGGAAAAAGGTGACAAGAGAATCATAGGGGATATAGAATCTGATCATTCAAGCGTCCATCGAAGAGGCACAAGGCCATGGTCTTTCCGACATGCTGGTGAGTCTAGAAAGAGAAAAATGAAGTAAAGAAAACATTGGATGTTTTTGATGATTTTGTTCAGGGATTTTTCTTTTTCTCTGAATTTCATTTTGTGCAGATGTTTAGAAGGCGAAGTGACTTGATTATATAGGATTAGTGTTGGACTTTGAAGTCCAACACATATGCATCACACAGGAAGTAGATTGTAGAGTGATAACATGTTAACTTTGTACTGAATTTCAAGGCAGGATGCTATAGGATGGTCTATAAATGTATCTAACCTTATCTCCCTATTGCTTAGGTGTAACTGCCGCCCAGCCTACTTTCTCAAGCCTTCGAGACAAAGCCAATCACACAGAGCAGGCAGAAGTGTCTGTATCTACTTCAGAGACACTGGACATGTCTTTAAACACCAAGGATGTAGAAAACACTGAAGATACTCTGCAGGGTCAAGCGGCCTCGCAGTCAGCCCCCCAGTCAGCCCCAGCAGATGTGTCTTGGATGAGCAAGGCCATGGAGAAAACAAGAAGCCTGTTCAGTAGTATGCCCAGAGATTTCACAGGCATGCAAAGTAATGCCCGGCAGCCGACCCCAGCACAGCTAACAAATCAGGGCCAGAATAGCTTACAATTTCAGGCAGATAAGGATTTTCAATCACAGACACAACTTGCATCACAAACACATGGTGTTGCGCTGCAACATGATATGCCACAGATACAGGCAACAAGTCAACCATTAACTGAGGCAATGAAACCAACGGTAATTAAAGCATTGACCTCAGCACAGACTGCCCAGCATTCTCAAGTGTCACCTACATTGGAACAGAATATCCCACTAAATGTCTCTAAAAGACCACATATGCAAAATACTTCACAGATCTCAAAGCAAGCCCATAATATGCCATTTCAACCCACCTTAGCTCAGCCAATCATACCGTCCAGCATAAATGCTGCGTCTCCTATGTTCGCAGCACCCTCCTTACGGCCTGTCACACAAACGGAGAGCATGGCTCAATCTGCTCCAGGCAGCAATCCTTATTCTCTTGCCCAGGCAAACGTATCTTATGGCCAGCCAACCACAGCCCAGGAGCCATCCAGGGGTGGTGGTCTCCAGTATAGCAACCAATTCAAACCAATGACCTCTGCCCCAACCTCCTCAAACAATGCTCCATCCCCAGCCCAAGCTCCAGCCTTAGCCACCCAAGGAGGAGCAGCTGAAGATGGAGCTGCCCAGTCAGGGAGGAGGACAGCGTGGCAGACCTCTGTTGGGGAGAGGGCTGCCTTCCCGGAGTACCGCACAGAGGGAGGTACCACACATGGTTTCAAGGTATTTTTAAAAGTGTGGAATACACATAAGATAAACTCAAATGGCCATGAAAATTTTAAGATGTGATTCCTACTCTTTTTCTCAGGTGGATCAAAGTAAAACACAGACAAACACTGAATCATCCGTAGATTCCCTCAACAACATACTTATAAACACATCTGAGAGGAGACCAGGAGGACAACTTGCAGGTATGTAAATAATGAACAGTAAACATGGTTATACTATATAAAATTGATGCTGCTAAATTTCATGTACCACAATTTGACATTGTATTTAAGAGTCAAGCCCAACCAAGATACTAGGCCGGCTTGCTGACAATGAAGAGAAAAAGGCCATACATCGGATGCAGACCTCGGCAACACCGTCCTCCTCTGCAACGCCATCATCTCCACTCCAGTCTGAATCAGTCAGAAGTCAGCCATCTTGGATGGAACTAGCCAAAAGAAAGTCAATGGCATGGAGTGATAAAACAATGGAAACGTTCTAAGAAACGTTCATACCTAGCCTATGAATCTGAAGGTGTACAAAAAACTTTTTACGTAATAGATTGTTATAAATATATTGTAGAAATATCTCAACACATGTTTTGGTTGATCCACTCACTCTTGTAGCAATCTATGTAGTACATTTTCAAAATATTTAAATTCTATTGGTTGAGTTGTTTTTGGCAGAGCCTTAATGTACAGACATACAGTAGATGTGTCATTAAAGTATATATGTGGAAAAAATGGATGTTGTTGCTGATATATTCTTGAATAATCGATTTAATGAGGCAGGATAATAGGAAGGCATAGGCAGCATATATACATGTACGAAGCAGCTTCAATGAGTCAAATGTGGTTGTACATGATTCTTACATATAAATTCTTATATCTTGGGCAGTAACAACAAAGATTTTTATGTATTGACAAAACAAAGGTGAGAGGAGTGACCATCTCGGAGACTGTTATGGTGGGAGATAACAAATTATTTGCAATATATGGGGAAAGTGGAAATATCTGCAAGAATGCAGGACAATTAGAGGAATGTACATTAAAATAGTCAGGAGATTGCCATGTCCTCAGTATGACGACAACGATTGGATATAGGGGCAATACAAATGATAACTTATACAATCTACTTGTAGGAGTAAAGTAGGCCTAAAGAAAGTTATATAATTTGTGATATTATTAAGACACATTTTCCAAGACCCTTTGTTAGTCTCTATTTGTTGCCTTGGGAAAATGCAGATTCTCCAGACCTACTTGGTAGTTATTGAGTACATTCAAACACAGTATAAACCTGTCCCAACAGGAGTATTTTCCAAAATGACATTACATTTGAATTTCGTGAGGGGGCAGCAATTTAGGTTATTTTTAGTCCTTTGGCTATTTTGTTTTGGTCGGTGACTCCGGTCATCTTACTTCTTGTTAGGCTTACCCTGTATTTCCTAGCTTGGTACATTTACATTTAATATTTCCTACATATATTATACGTATCGGTAAGTACAACGGATGTTCGCGTGTCTATCAGTAGCGTGGATGTATAAACATATTTTTTATATAGGTATAACAGGCTCGAGGGGGCGGGACAACACAAAACAACAACCTTACTATATCCGCCGTTGGCAACAAATGGGTCATATGCAATCGAGATGGGGCACCATTACCTTTCTTTGGCAATATTTTTCAGTAGCCTGTGTTTCTGTCGGACCTATACCATCAGAAACTCTGTTTCATGGGCGGTATCTCCCAAAGACGTTGTAGTGGAAGAAGAACTAGATGCCTTATCCGAAGAGGTTTCCCCTTCATTACTGAGAGACAATGTTGTGTTATGGAAGCAGGCCTATCCACCTCAGGGGCTAGTGAAGGGCGCTGAAAGCCCCGGAGAACGGATCAAATCTGAGAACGAAAACGTGGACACGGTTTCGTCGCATGTATTTTCTTATCGGGTGGGAGAAGTCAAAGAGCCGGGTAATGTCGACCCTCCGCCGCATGAAGAGACCGCTAGAACGGCCAGATACATCGCTCATTACAGTGACTGGGGACATCTTGCTACCATCTCAACTCAAGAAAAGGTAGGCCAACTCTGACGCTTTTCGGGTATAATGTGTTAATTTGATTCAGGCAATCCTACATTTCTATTTGTTTTACATAACACGTGGTCTGTTTGATACTCTCTGTACCCCGTAGCCCTATGTCATGGGAATTTGTATGTGTTTATTTCCGCGTCAAAAAAAAAATACAAAGAGATTTTACTACCCTACTCCGCATGTCCATAAAGTAAGCATTCGTAATTTGCATAACTTGTTAAAACGTCCATTGGTTACGTCAAATATTTTCCCTGTAATGTGCTGTGTATGTTTTGATATAATTACTTTGATGTTTTTGCCTCACTGCAGATTAAGGGTTACCCCTTTGGCAACATCTTCTCTGTGAGCGATGGGCCATTTGAGAACAGTACTGGAGTGATCTATTTCTATGTCACTGCAATGGATAACTCTGTGGCAGACCTGAGAAGCAATCCCAATGCATCGTTTACCATCTCAGAGGCTGAAGGAGAATATTGCAGGTTTGTTATGATACAACTGTTAATGTATTTGACTGAAACATTAATGAAACAGTATATAGGGTCATTAGACACACCGCATTGTTAATGAGATTTGACAAATTTAATATTTTTTCTAGGAAAATGATATATGATCCTGAAGATCCAAGATGTGCTCGACTGACGTTAACGGGCAAGATGGTGGATGTGGGCCCAGAGGAACTAGAGTTTGCGAAGGAAGCAGTGTTTTCAAGGTGACTTTAATGCTATACAAGTAATTGGTGCACTAAATACATAATCATAATTAGGCCAATTTGATCCCATACAACTATTTATGTCTCATCTCCTTGTTATTACAGACATCCTGTAATGGGAAAATGGCCAGCGGGACACAAGTGGTTCTTCATGAAGCTCGAGTTGGTCCAGGTCTGGCTACAGAATTGGCTCGGAGGAGTCTCAAGCATACCAGTCGAAGATTACTTCAGAGCTACCCCTTTCTCTAAGAAAAACTGACTCAAGCAACACATGAATGCAGGTGGAGGCACAAATACAAAGGCTAAATCACTGGATAGACATTGACTGGAATTTCTTTCTTTTCAAATATGATTGATGACAGTGTTTTATATCATTAAAATGTTTATATCTCCATGCCACTTTCATCAAATTAAATCAAACCACTTGGGAGCTATACGGCATGTTTTCAGCATATTCCTAAATGTGACATTGCAGCATTAAACAAATCATGAAAATAACAGAAATAATCCTATATCTGGAATAAGAATATGATTTTCATATATTTTGAATGCATATAGGCATGTTTCAAATGTGTTATTTATTTCAAGCCTACAGATTTTGCTCAATTCACTGAATGTTCTAGGACACACAATACAAATGTGATTGTATTGAGATTGATTTCAATGACTTTACTTTTTGGTTTGATACTTCCTGTGATTCAGCTTAAAGGTACAATGCAGCACCCTTTTTAAATAGAGGCAGAGTCCATGTCTGGAAATTGTTTATGTTTGTGTCCGACAGGGTTTCTGTTTGCCTTATGACTGTGAATAGTGGGAACCGCCTTTTCCTCTGTGATTCTTAACGGGAGTAGACCGGCAGATCTCATGTTCAAAATGCATACTCAAACAAGTATTTTGTTATGTGACTGTTATGCAGCTGTAACCTTTATTTTAATTAAAATGAGCCAAAGTTCACGCGGTTTGGAGATATCATTGAACATGATAATGCATTCAGACAGGTAAGACTTAACCGATGATCAAATGTAAAAATGATCAAAAAGCAGTTTAAATGTTGATTTGTTAACATTCATTTTCAAATAAGGATCCAATCTCAAGACCCTAGGATATCTGGCATAACGTCATTGGACGTGCTTGGTGATTTCATAGTGCCAACGCTAGATGGCTCTAGAATGCTACATTTGATCCATTGCGGTAAACATGTCCCTACTAGCGTATGCGATTTGAAATAGTCTGACAGTAATGCGATACAAATCCAATGATTGTTTTAAAGGATTCCACTAAACAAATGCTGACACTGCACTGCAGTATGGAAATTGTTGAATGTATGGATTCAACACATTTCCAAAGATTAATACATTTTGCGTGTCAACCGGGAGGTGGAGTTAAGGATGAAGGTACCTCCTGCTTCAGCTGATATCGTTACCCTTCCTGCAAAGGGAATTAAATCTAACGCACCCACCCACAGACCAATGACAGCGATCTGTGACTTGTGACGCTACATCTGGAAAAGGCAGACGCTTTTACTATAAAATGCTCAATTGAATTTCGGTTTTCGTGCTGTCATATCGTATTTTTAATAAGGCCATTTTTAAATTGGATTCAATCTATAACGCCGTGCAAAGTACACTTCCGCCAAGTTTCAATTTTTTTTAGGTAAGGACCCCATTGAAATGCTGCAATGACTAGCGTTCATGCTATGCGTAATGTTACTCTAGCTCAGTAAACTTAGAAACTCCGGCCAATTGGTATTGTTTGGAGGAGAGACGCCTTATTTATCGCGTGAAACACTTATTTCTCGGCTGATATTTGAGCGACAATCTCTAAACTTAAATGCTTTCTTTCTTTTAAAGCTGGATACATTCTCACTCGACCGTGTGAGCCAGCCGACGTCAAAACCCAGTAGCTGTCAAACCTGTTGTGGGCTAACGGTGCGGTTTGTGTCGTGGATGTATAGCAGTAGGTCTGTCTGGGCTGTCATGTGTTGACGTCCAGCGGTGTGTCGTTCCTTCGGCTCTGTCCCTTGCCATGCGAGTCGCGCGCGTCACGGAAGCCTGTAAAAAGCATCGGGAGTCTGGACTGCCAATGCCTCGTGACTGATCTGGAAAGGCGCAGGAGCAGCTAGGCAACAGCCCTCCTGGTTTTACGGTAGACCCCCACTGCTACTACAACAACACAAGACTTAAACACACCGGGGGTACACATCCCGAATCATTCATATTCATTACTTCCCTGTTGCTCGCCGTCACTAACCCAGGGGCATTTTGTGGCCACCATATGCATTCACCGACGCCCGGCTTGACGTCCTGAAGGCGGTGAGAGAGGCACGGCAGCCCGGGGTCCCCGTGTGTCGTGGAGGGGATCGCTGAAATGAAATGAGGCTCAGAAATGGAACGGTTGCCACTGCGATTATTTTTTTCACGTCGTTTCTCAGCCTGTCCTGGTACACAGCCTGGCAGAATGGCAAAGGTAAGCACAACAACCCCACACTCTTCTTTCTGCTTGATGTGTTTATTGAGATGGTTTGCTGTTACGGTGGCTCGTTCCAATGCAGGCTGTTTTGACTACTAGCTGGTTGAGAGGGATATCTGCAATGATCAAACCGACATTGAGACTAAATGTAAGCCTATCGTGCCATGCCATCTCCAGATGGTCAATACGTATAATGACAATATCTGGAGATGTCATGGGACGGCTGCAGCTATCTTCAGCTTCTTCTCCGTTATCTTTGCATCCGTTTTAAATACCTAGTGCAATGTACCAACACCTAAAACCACGAGAGACCGTCCTAAGGTAGAGAGGGTTATCTTGACTAAAGATAAGGTTGCGGTTTAGGTTTTGACAGTTCTGCTCTGTGATCAATAATTGGCTTAACTAATCGATTATGAATATTGTGTGACTCGCCGTACACACAGTGCAACGGGTAGCACAGTTGGAAGCATTTTGAATTGGACTAGTTCCTATCGGATAACACTGGTGTTTAATCGTGAACATTCCCTATGTTGGTCCAAACATCCTTGGTAAGATGTACGTCTGGAACAACTGGCTGATGCTCTATCCCTTTCTCAGGGTCAATTCCAGGGGGGTTGCTTTCGGCCCTAGTCTAGACTTTAGTGACTAATCAGCCGAGTGTAAATACATTTGACCTTTTTTAGGTACATTCCAAAGCACTGGCCTCGTCCCTTATCAACTCATTGAAACTGTTTAGCTTGAAGTATTGCCACTTCTGAAGCAGACCTGGGGGCTCTGATAAAACCTGACCGTGATTATAAAGGGCAGGTTGGAGAGGATTCAGCACCTGCTGAAACTAACTAGACTGTCCACGGGAAGGCTGCAGAGATAAAAAGCCTGGCAATACGGCCATTGTTAAAAGTTTGAGCCAACAATTAGTCTTGTCTCTGTCGCCATGGTTGTGGGAAGTATTGTAACAACAGACGGCGATGCTGCCTTCCATGACTTTGTTGTGTTTGTACGGGCCGAGTGTAGACAACACGCAGGCCGTAACGTTGGAAGCAAATCTTCAAGTAAACGTGACATGGCTTTTTGGTAATGGTTAAAGCGTAGAAACACAAACTAAAGCTATGTTCTGTGTATACCGTAGTTTATCAATGTGCATTACTTTGGCAGATACAGGAATGTTGGTTTTAACAATTAACATTGGACTGGTTTCCAGACTTCAACAGTGGTGTTGTAGAAAGAAACATCTATCTTTTTGTTCAAGTTAGTTGTTAGATAGATAGTTAATTATCTCAAAAATCTGGACTATCTCAGACAATTATTAACTCCATATATGGTGTTGATTTTTGTATGTTATAAAAAATGAAAAGCTGACACGTGCAGTTCTCTGTCCAGAAATGTATTGGTGTGATGTCATGATTGGTCATAAATGATAGGAACACACATTATATAATATCAGACTTGTCAATACAACAAACATTAATCTATATCCTCAACTTGTATAGTCTG
>OOFH01100901.1:0-13166 GCA_900323355.1 Merlangius merlangus
ACACACACACACACACACACACACACACACACACACACACACACACACACACACACACACACACACACACACACACACACACACACACACACACACACACACACACACACACACACGTTGACCAGTGGCTCCAGTAGTCAGCCTTGTGTAGTTGTTTTTCCCAGTAAACGCCTTTACATCGGAAAACGTTGTTATTCATAACCATATGGAGACCAATCACGTGTCCCAAGGTTTCCGGAGAATCTGGAAGTATGAGGTCACTTTAACGCCCATTGGCCCAGGAATGTTTGCGGCATGCTACTCTTATTTGCGGCATGATGCTACTGAGATGCCTGCTCAAGTAGACAGAGCATTGTTAAGTGTAGGTTTTGTTTCATTGCTGTTCATTTGAATGGAGAAGCAAAAAAGTCAATACAACTAAATTTGACTCTGATGATAAGACTATGAATGAAGATATTTCTAAGTGTTAGGTCTGTTGGCTGAACGATTTTACATGATGGAAAGGGCAGTCATTTAGGACTATGATAGATTCCAGACACTACAAACCAAACAAGGTCATGTTTGCTAATATCAGTTAGTTAGTCCAGAGGTTTTCCAAATGGTGGTGGCCAGTCGTGCGGTTGGGGACGGCAAAGACAACACAGGGCTGGTTCTCAGCCTCATGTTGCTCATGCTCCCCTGCCTTTCAATTGAGTTATGAGCACAATCTCTCCTAACGTCACCAAGAATGGAAATACAGAGTAAGAACACACACAGTCATGTTTTGGCGTCGGTGGAAGCCATTGTGTTTAGTCTGGCCAGTGTCAGCTCTGCTTCCCCCCCCACAGAATTACAGGAGGTTGGTGGTTTAAAATATCGTCAAACCAATGCACAGAATATAATGCAACTTTATGTTAGGTAAGGCCTACTGGTCAGAACTGTATCAGAGGTTGATAACATGGATGGACAACGAACTCAGACGTCCAAGCAAAGGCTCACATTACATAACGTCCCCTTACCCTAAGCCTTTTAAGCATCAAGCGTTAAGATCCTCATGATGGTCAAGAAGTAAATTCTGCAAAAGGGTCAAATGATTCCCCTCACATCAAGGGGATGCACATATGAAGCCTGCAGTTTCCCAGTGCAGATTATAATGCTTGACCATGCTTTAGTGTACCGCTGAAGACGCTGTTCCATAACAGACACATGTATATAATGGGTCCGTGACCGTCATTTATTTAACATGGCAAATGCAGGGGAGTTAAACCAGACATTTGGTTGAAATAAGTGTGTGTTGACTCCTTTTGACTGGAGAGGGACTGGCTCTGTCTGCAGACCCGCCCCACCACCACACACACATGACCGTGCACAGCGGCACTAACCACGCTACAAAAGGACTTCATTCAGCTCTACATGGTGGTTCTCTCCGCCACACACTTTCCCAGGCCGCGAGGTGTTTACAAGCGAGGATACCCTTATAAAACATTCTGTTAAGCCGGAGTGACCATGAAACACACAAGTCCAAAGGTCACGGAACATTGGTTGTGATGTTAAAGTATTTGTCTTTTTTCTTCTTCAATGAAGACTGTGTGTTGAGAAATACGCTATTTTAGTCAAATGACAGACTACAGTTGGTTTTGTTTGGAATACTGTTACCATGGTGTTGGACCCCACAGCGGAAAGGCATTGTGGAAGTGATGGCATTCCCTAAACAGGGAGGTTGAAGTCATGTTTAGGGGTGGAAGGAGTGGTTTTCACCTTGAAGACGCTATATAATATTGTGGTAATTCCAATGAACAGTTGGGTTCTGTACTACAAATACATGGCGGTACTCATAGCATGTACCAGTAGGTGTCAGGCTTCACTAGATCACAAATGTTGCCAACCAACCTCCTGTGGTGGGGCCTAGAGCTTATGTTCACATATCATTAGTGGAGGCAGGGTTTTAGTCTTGTGGTGTAGGAACTGTCCCATCACTCCAAATAACTGGGGTAATCCTCGAAAAATTCATCATGTGATCATGTTTTTTTTTGTTTCCTTGAGCATATCTATTGAACAACTTATTGCACACTCAAATTGATCAAAATATGGTTTGATCAATTTGAGGGTTAAAAATATCCTTGCCATCTTGAAGAAAAAATACAATATGTAAACTTGCGGTTGGTATTCAAAGTCATCCATGGCTCTATCACCAGAAGGACCGATACTAATCGTGTCACAAGGGGGTCTTTAAGAGGAGATTGCCCAATTCCCATGTGGAAAAAGGCCTATAGCCAGTCAGCCTTGACTGTCAGAGGTTTAAGAGCGTGGAATTTAATTCCAAATCACATCAGACAACTAAACACTTTGTCAGTAACTTTCTGTCAGTAACTTGAGTAAACTCTCCTGCTGCTATATGTCCTGCTTGTTCATAATGTTGTCATATTTGTCTGCATATGTTTGTCGATATGTATATTTGTTTTGCAATTTCGGCATGACTGATCTTTAAACGGTATTTCCTGTTTTTCTTTTGCTTTTATGTAAAGCATTTTTAACACCGTGGCTTGGGACTACAGATGAAAAATAGCTTCTTGACTGATGCTGACAATTTTATACATGTGTATTCATTAATTTGACATTGTTCCTTCTCTCAATTCAACTAAACTAAAAACTCAATTATAGATTAATTGTATTTTCTGAAAAGGAAACAATTCTGGACTGAGGGTGTCTACTCTATCGAACATTCAACACCCCACAAAAGCCACCACATTAAAAACAAACAAGCAGGCCATTCAGAACAGATTAATAAGAATTGAGCTCCCGAAAGTGCGTGAGCTTCATCTCGTCTACAGGTTTTCATTGAAGGCTCTTGTGGACTGGGGGTCAAAGGAGCGTTTAGAGTATGCACTTTGTAGGGCTGGTAGTTTGAGTAGGGGGCATGCTTGTATGGTATTTTGTGGCTTGTGTATGGACTGGGTAAAGCTAGATATGATAAGGCTTTTGTGACTGTCACCTCCATTTGCTTCTGAGAGTGTACAACTCCCGCTGTGGAACATATGCAAACCATGAGCTGATAACATGTTATAGTAGTTCCATTGTCTAGTTTCTCATAACTACCTCTGTTGTCTGCACTTTGAGCAAGAACTTATGCCCCCCACCCGCACCCCAAATACTTCAAATTCTATTCACAAAATACTGTAAAAGAACATTCATTGACTTTTTCTACAGCCATGAATGACTGGAATTTCTACAATTTATCCGTATCTGTAAAATGTCTGATATCTAGTTGTGGAGGAATCATAGCTTCACTGACTTTTGATCGTTCTAGTCCTAACCAGAGATAGGGAGATCGGTATATTGTCACTAGTTTAGCTGAAGTAATAGCCAAAGTAAATTGTATAATGTAACTACATGAAGTTGTAAAATATTTACTACCAGATAAGCAATTGATGACGAGCTGCTTTCTCATTTATGTGTTTAATTATCTTGTGCGGTATCGTGTGTGTAAGCAACCTACACACGGGCATCAATCGTGTGTAGGGAATTAAGTCAACTGTTAGTTGAGGACAAGACTTGCGCTAACTGCTGTTCCTCTGTGAAGTTTTCTATTCTTCAACTATTTAGCTGACATGTTCAGTGATAAAAGCAACTTTGCAGATTGAAATCTCTCTGAAACGTCAAACATCATCACCAATGACAAAAATACCCAGACACAACCAGATTCCATCAAGGCTGAGAATGCTGGCCTTGTACTGAAGATGATATGATCTATAAAGTAAAGTATTCTTGGAGTCATTTGTCCCCCTCATTATCTATAAACTCCAGTCCGAAAGCAAATGCAGTGTTTGTACTCTGTAAGCTGTGTTGGTTGTCTATTTTAACAATATTTCCTGCAGGCTTTTTAAGAGCCAGGAAAGCTGTAACGCTGTCCTCTGTGCTGTGGGGTTCACTTCTCATCCCTGTGAGTGACATGTTGAACCTCTAGCCTTGAGTTCCACTTCTGTCTGGTCATGCGTTTTGTGGTTCATCACATAAAGAAGCAGGGTGATATAAAATTTGTTCTGGTTGTATTTGTTGTTTGTTTGATGAATGTGTGTACTCTGACTCTGAGCATGCTGTGTAAATGTGGTGAATATAAAGAAGAATGGTCTAGTGTTCCTGGGTGATTCATCTCTTCAGCAGTGCTAAGAACTGGTAAGGCTGGATCTCTTGTCAGCCCGAAGCCACACATTGATCCATCCCTAAGGAAGCCGAGTGTAGCCCCAATGTTTGGGCTACCCTGTGACTCTAAGCATGACTACCGCCTTCTTTTTCTTGAAAGGGAAGATACTTGATCTTCAGTCGAATCACACACAAAGACACAGGGACACAACGGATCATGGAGGATTTTCTTTTGAGGCCGCTGTTGGCACTGTGGTATTATATACCTGTGGAAGGTGTGGTCAGGTGAGGTTAGGGAGGAGGGACTGACAAGCACGTTGGCAATAAAGATAAGAAAATAAAAGTGGGAGTGTACCTAAGGAAGGTGCGAAACAAGCAGGCAGGCACAGCGAGAGAGACTTATGTCAAAGACCTGTGAGACTCCAGATCAGCTGCGATCAGCTGTAGAGTGACGGTACTGGGAGTGGAATGACATTCTAGCCGAGACATAGCTAGTGGTAGGGACTACCGGGGACACACACACGCTTAGTTGGAGGAGGGTCCCCTGGGTGGGACACAGAGTGGACCATGGGTAACTCTTCAAGTCAGCAGAAGAAGAGCAGCGGGCCGACCAACTCCAGACCCATCGCCAGTAGTAACATGTAAGTTCAAATGCGGTGTTTAATCAGTTGATCAATGTAGAGCTTATCCACCAGCTTATCATTCCACCATTAATGTTATTCATTTCCCTGTCTTTCCATTTGTTTTGATTGATTTTCATATCTGGTTGCCCTCAGATTCGTTTGTGTTCTCTGCCGTTGTGTAGTTTGCACCCACATGCAAATATTCACAGACCCTCAATGAACTCACTGATAAGGGTCACAACTTACACAGGTCTGACATGTTACTGTATAGTTAAGATTGGTTATATTATTGTACTATATTGACTTATTGGTTCAGGTTTGGAAATAATCTTCATAAAAAAAACTCCAGTGACATTTGAGTTGTTTTTTTTAATAGATTTACTGCTTAGCAACCCATAACAGTTTTGCCACCGGTTTCCTAATCAGATTCTGAGGTCATTGAGAAATACATCCTCTCTATGTCAACAAGTGCTTCATGCCATTCCTGTCTTCTGAGAGAAACACCCGTGGAAGCTCTGCCCTCTGTGGGCTTGGCTTCACAAACGCACTTCAGCTATCCACACATTACAGCTGAATGCAACAGAAACCTTTATTGAGGTTGTGACATCAGTTAAATTAATCCTTCAACCATAGTTCTGATCTGAAAATGTATATATGGACATTTAGAATCGGCAGTGAGAAAATAGCGCAATGATCATACATTTCACGATAAAAAAAATAACACACTCAGTTAAAAAAATACAGGACAAGCACTAAGGACACTAATAGTTGCCCAGGACAGCTGCAGAGACTGTATGCAAAGTAAAGAGAGGCAGCAGGTTTGTCAGGTTACCAGGACATAGTCGTTTTACAAGCCATTGCCGTACTCATAAATTCATACGGAACGCGCTCCTCTCGTTCCAACTCAGTCATTTATTTGGTGCTTGAGGGATTCGTTTGCGTTGTCTATCACAGCTTATCCGCTCCCCTGCGTTGGGGGGCCGTCTTCGGGTTGTGGGTCCGTGGTGGCTGGGTCTTCTGCTTTGAGCCAGGCTTTGGGGGACCTCTCCTTGGCGACCGGCGGCCCCGGTTGGCAGGTGTCAGCGAACCTCTCGCGGGCTTTCTGCCAGTTACTGCTGGACCGGGATGGGGCGAGGAGTGCGGCGTCTTCCGCGGAAACGACGGCACCGGCTCCCAGACCCGACTTTGATTTCCTGACCTTGAGCTGGATCTTGTGTGGCGCAAAAGAATTTGAAAGAAAACAAAAGGAAGAGGAAGTAAACCAATTTCCTCCGAGACACACAATAGAAGAAAAAATAACCCTTTCATTTCAAACAGTCTTACCGGATCTTTCATTCCCTTCCCTTGCTTGCCCAGTCCATCTCCACGCTTCCAGCCCATCTTCTCCAACATCTTCCGGCCTTTATTGACATCACTGATTTCCCTTTTAAAAGCCAAATGTTTACAGAAAACAAAGCTTGATTTAATTCCCATTGCCTCAGGTTTTGGGCCACAGATACAGATGAAGTCGTAAAAGAGAAGCATGCGTACACGTGGACCGAGGCCGGCGCGTCGTCCCGCTGGAAGGTCCCGTCGCTGCCCACCGTCTGCCTGCGGCTCTCGGCCCGGTCCTGGTACCGGGGGTTCTTCAGGGCCTTGGCCTCCTCAAACTCACTGCTCTGTATACAGGAGAGGCCACGGTGCACAGTGGTGAATGGATCGTCGATGGCGCGACAGTAAGGCTATGTCAACGCGGCATTTGCTGTAGGATTGCACTGACCTTGAGGCCATATTTAGCCTTCATTTGCCGCAGCTCCTTCTGGCGCAGGACTTCCTTCTCCTCTTTGATTGGGCCGATGGGAACTTTGGAACGCAAAACACACATCCGAGCCAAAATGACTTTTTAGTTAATTCGCCTACCTCAAATCAGTGCAGATAATCAGTACACAGTCTTCACATTAAACATGACACTGACTTTAAACTAACACACACTCTGTAACTACAACTAAACCAAAAACAACTTAAACTCTTCTGCAGAAAAACGTTCATCTTCTGCATACATCTAACGGACACAGTGACTTTATAACACATTAAGGAGCAGGTAGGGATTATGCATTTTGCTCAAGGATGCCTTCAGGAAGCCTGCAGACATTGGGGATTGAACCTAATACATTTCCAGTGGGATCCAGACATCCCCTTCATTCTCATATGACCCTTTGTTTCACTGAAAGGAGCTCTGGATGTAGAGCAGTGTGGAGGAGCAGGAGATACGACGAGAGCTGCAGCCCCGATGCTGGCGTCTTACCTGGCGTCAGCGCCCTCTTGTGCTTGCTGAGGTGGGCCATCACCTGGCCGGGCTCACAGCCGTCGCAGGTGTCTGTCCCAGAGTGGATGTGGAACGACAGCACGGTCTCTCCCATCTTCACCTCGTCCCCGTGCGTCAGTGCACAGGGCTCGCACTTTATCTTTGGCTGGGATTTATTTGGGCAGATTAGTGCAAAGACCCATGGCGTTATTTATATGGCATTTGTATTATGTGGAACATGGATCCACAGCAGGGCCTTTCTTGTGGACTGACCTGCAGGATGCGGTTCCCGTTGAGCACGGTTCCGTTCTGGCTGCCCTGGTCCACCAGCATGTAGCATTGTTGGTCTTGGTCAAAGTAGACCACTGCGTGGCACTGGAACCACAGAAGTGAAACAGCCACATTACCACCAGGCAGGTCACACACCCCGCACTTCAGAGGAAGGTTGAACTGTGTACAATACCTTGCTGACTCCCATCTCGGCTATTCGGATCGCATGGTCCATATCCTTCTCTCTGCAACGGATAATGAATATTTGCATTAGGGGCCGAGGTCTTGATTGCCATCCTGATGACCGTTCTTATTGAATCATGGATTAAGGTTGTGTATGTTGCCCTTCTGTATTGGTTGCGAAGCCAGGCTGGAGCTCACAAGCACGGCTCCAGTTTTCTTCTCGAGAACTAGTCTGGAACCAGCCGGAACCTGGCAGCTATGCTCCAAACAAGATAACTTGCATGATCAGCAAGCGAGTGATGAAGATATCACGAATTTCGGAAGTGTCGTTTTGGACAATGGATGTTATCGATGTAATAATATTTATTCTGCTTTGGAATTTGTTTTATCTGAACGCATGACGTTTATACGTCAATGAGAACGTTCACTTTTTGAGTAGTGGTAATGTTTGCTTATGGTGTTTACTTTGCCAATATGTCGCTCAGGATTGACGCTCATCAAATCAGCTGCAGAATAAGGTTGGCTCACTGTGGCCCTCACAAACACTGCCGTCGTCGAGACTTTCTAGACCTAAAGAGCTAAGAGGATATGGGCTGGCTGTGTGAGGCTACTGTTTGGCGCTCACCCACCTGCCGATGGTGGCTTGGGCGTCTGCTGTGATGATGAAGAGCGTGCCCACCTGGAGCACTGGGGACCTCACCACAGTCACCCTCACACAAGGGGGCCAGATGTCTGTTTTTGCTAAGGGGCACAAAACCAGATCATGATCAACACCTGGAACGTTTCCTCTTCAGATGGTTGTGCATATCAAGAGGGATGCTAACGGAGTAGGCGCTTATTCCCGTTTACATCAAGAAAGAGAAACAAAATAATAGTTAAACTAATAACCCCGTTCAACAGAAATGTGTCTGTTGACAACTGAGCTGATATTGTGTACGCGTGTGTATGTGTGTGTATGGTCTGTTAAACGCCCTGATCTGATCTTCAGCCCCAATCTCTCACCTTCTTGGCCCTCGGCCTCCATGTCCGACTCGGCCTCGCCGCCCGCGGGGGAGGACGATGAGGACGGGGAGGGGCTAGTCTCCCTCTCTCCCTCCGTCTCGGTGAGCTCGCCCTCTTCGGGCTCGCTGTCTCCGTCCGAGTCGCCGCTGTCCGAGCCTCGGCTCTTCTTGCTCTTCTTGCTCTTCTTACTCTTCTTGCTCTTCTTTTTGCTCGCCTTGTGTTTCTCCGACTTGGACTTCTTCCTCTTCTTCCGGGCGCTGCCCTCGTCGTCCGAGCGGGAGCGGGAGCCGCTCTTCTGCTTCTTCCTCTTCGCGGCGGCGGGCTTCTTCCTCTCCTGCCGGGACCTCGAGGAGTCTTTCCGGCGCGGGGACACGTCGGGGCTGGAAGACTGCGGCCGCGGTTTCCGTACGGCGGCGCTCCGCTTGGCCGGCCGCCGCTCCACCCACTCGTCTTCCTCCTCTAGCTTGATGCCCTCGTACGACGGCTCCTGCCCCCCCAGACAGCCACCAACACCACCGAGGTTACCACCTCCGTTAGGCGCCACGGACAGGGGACGACAAGCTGGCTTTTCTAACGCGTCTCTATGAAACGTCTGCTTCTCAACGGTCTCAGTGGTCAAACGAAGCGCGTCGTGGTCCACCGTTGTGTAAAAAAAAAGATTCTTCCCCGAGATTTGTGATCGATGTCTTGCGTAACAATGTGTTGAATTCATTTGTAATGTGTAATAATGTAGTAACTGACTTTTTGTGGCTGCTGATGTTTTTACCAGGTGTACTATGTAGTGTAGTATGACACTACCGTTTAACCTATTATTCTCCAACACATTCTTTGATTATTAAAGCGAATGTGTACCTTTGTATGATGCAGTGTTCCCGTAAGAAGAAATCTTCATATTAGCCAATGAGCTAGTCAACTCTTGCACCTGGGTGAAGAGGAATAGTGGTTTAGCTATTAAGCAGTTTCCAACCCAAACTCTGTCTGAGTCTATAGGACACAAGCGTGATCATTTGAAGACTGAGACCAAAAAAAGGACCACATGCCCCTTAATAAAAAAAGTAACTTTGAAACAAAAGCCAGCTGTCGTCCAATTTTGCAGAACAAAAAAACAAGAATACATCAGAGAAACATACATAATTATTTTTTTGCGTTGTTAATGTTGGATTAATTTTTAGCCAGTGATTCAGAACTGTTAAAAGACAGAGGTGTGCCTTTTGAAAAGTAGTGCACACCCCTGAAACGTTATTGACCAATCAGGCTCTGATGCTGTTGTATAAGTAAGCATTATATCCCCCCTTTGTCTGCCTACCTTGTGATTCGGCTGAGAGGCTTTCTTGGTGCCCTTCTTGGACGTCTTCCCTTTGCTCTCCGCAGGCTTATGGTCTTGGTCTGGCTCTGCATCAGTGTGTGCTGGCAACACCTCTATCTTCGAATGGAACTGGTAGCGCCCACTGTCTGCGTCGTAGCAGTAGTAGATGCCCGTGTTGTTATCGTAGTACAGCTGACTAGCCTGAGGGAGAGAAAATATTAGCCTAGTTTACATTGTAGCGAAAACATATTTTAGATGCTTGCTATGGAAGAGTCACCTAAGAAAATCAGCAGAAATACAAATCACTCTCAATAACTGTAGATTTATTTTTATAATTTATGTATTTTATAACTATTAGTACTGTAATACACACTAAGTGCACCCCTTCTGAGAGGCATGACTCTTTGGAAGGTATGAGATGCAAAATCATGATACCAGTGAGCGTTGCATAAAAGCCAAGGATTTCTCCATCTTCTCAAGAAAATCTCAAATGTAGAACAATAATACCGAATGTGTAACCAACCGAGTCGTAGTAGAACTTCGTGCTGTGGTCGTAGTACATGCCGGTGGTCTCGTCAAACACGAAGCCCGTCTGGGTCATGGCCTGCTCAGCAGTAGCCCTCAGCATGTCTGCTATGGAGCCCTCCTCGCCATCCTGGGAAGGAAGGAATAAAAGCATTTTTAGGGAACAACAGCAACCCTTCAAATAATTATGATACGGATATTGTTTGGGATACAGCTTCCGTAATCATCTAGCTATGTGATTTGAATGTGCAAAAGCTATTTCAAAGTGTTGGCTCTGTATTAAAGTGTCTTCTAAAATACTTGTAATGTAATTCATTGTAAATAATAATTTCATATGAATATATTACGATCATTTGTAAACACCTTGTCTAAAACAACCTACCTCTGTCTTTGGTGCGGTGTGAGTGTCTGGCTGAACAGTCACTTCTGGGACAGCCTCGGAGGCAGCTGGAACCTCGGTGGCCTCGTTAGCCTCAGACGGGTCCTGTCCCACTGTGGCCGTAGTAGGACCCTGAACATCAGTAGCCTCTGTGTTCTCATAGCTGTTCCCATAGTAGTAATTGTAATAATCTGTAAAGATGAATTCCAAAACAAGTTAGTATTGTCAAGATTCGGTCCGTTAGTTCAACGCTACTAATTATGATGACCACAACAAACAAAGAATCACATACACACCTGTTTCAGACCAGGTGTACTCTTCTGTCTGAGTTTCACAGTCTATTCTGTCTTTGTCTTTCTTCTTTCTCTGGTGAATCTCTGCGCTCAGCTGGTCAACCTATTAGTAAAGAGCACCAGGATGCGAGACATTCTTGCGTCAGGAAAGGACATTCACTGTGATGATCACCTGAACTGACCATTAATCGTTTCCTACGTTAAATGCGCTCTACCTGTTTCCTCAGGTCTTCGTTGTAGTTGTCTGTGTTTTTCTGCAGTCTTTCAGAGTGACTCAGTTGTTTTTGTAACTTTGCCAACTCAGCTCTGCAATCGTGAAGTTCTTGCTTTAGGAATTCTACTTTCAGCTGAAGCTCAGCAACACCTGACTCGTTGTCGCTTTCCACGTTGTTTTCGGGGGTCTCCATTATTACGACTAGGACAGATTATTGACACACAGGGCAAACTGTGACCCTTTCTCCATTGTAAGCTTTCAGAATCAGGGCAACAGGCCAACACTTTTAATACAAAGACAAAGAGGGGGACAATTCAAATCAAGCAATCAATTCAAGCAGATAATACATCTGAACTATATAATAAAATACAAGACAGCTCATGTTATTACAACCGCTGCTCCTGGTATGGGTCTGTAACGATGGTCTTACCATTGATTACCTCCACTCCGTTTTACTCTGCTTATCAGTAAATCTTCGTTCAGCCCCCGTTGAAAATGAACCTGCAAGTTGAAAATAAACATCGTGTAACCATCTTGCACGTTCGATACATCCTGGTACAAGTTTTGAGGATAATTAGACAGTTACACTTATAACAGGTGATTTTTTTACAGTCCGTCGTTTTCATGACCGCCATTTTCTGGCTAACTACGTCATTTAGTTAGTTCTTCTTCATCCGGGGTTTAGTTGTGTAGTTTCAGTTATTACTGCCTCCCAGTGGCCGATTCTCTATCCTGCGTCCTCCTACTCTGAATATTTATTTGAGCTAAATTCCAATACACATAAATGAACATTTATGTATAATTTCACAGTTAATACTACATAACTACTCTGTGAAGGTGCAAAGTGTGTCTTTAAATGTAAGTACATACAGGTTTTTTTTTTTTTTTAGTTTCTATTGTAATTAATTAATTGCAACTTTATGTAGCCTACAATGTAAGGGAAAAAAAGAGTCTGCATGCTAGATCATTGTTACATAGCTTACTCCATGTAGTTTTCTACGCCATAGAATAATGAACTAGAAGCTACAATACTATATTTACAGTGCTGTCCCTACTGGCCTGAAGGCCCTTTGGTAATATCCTCACAAATTTCTCCCACTGATTGTCTGCCAAAGTTATGGCAATATCTGTTAGTCATTCTTTTTTTTTTTATCTTATAGTCTTTTTCTGTTGAGCATTTCTTATTCATATTCTTCCAATGTGATTGGGGCTAGTTTTCCTTGAAAACCATGGTTATGTAAAATAACACATGTAATACACTCTGATACCACTAGATAGAGCCGGCAACCCTTCCAACTCATCCAGAACTATTTACACTCACAGCCACAGCATTCAACCTTTCAAACAATGTTCAGAGAGGGGTGGCCAGTTGATTCAGTTAGACAAATCTCAAATCTCATGTCTTTGCCTATTTCCAGCAATACTAAAATAGCTGTTATGTAACCATTCAGCCTGAATATTGTCAAGTATTTTATTCTCTAACATTAGTAGTTACTCAGGTGTATATGATATGCTGTTGATTTATTGCCATCAGCGCATTTGTTGTCTTAACATTTACATTTCAATCCAATGAGCTGTGCTGTTAATGGCCATTATTTCAGAGCTGCTGTGCTAAATAAATATATTTGGAGAAAGTATATCTCAACACTGTGTCACCATTGTGTCAGTTAAAGTCTAAGCTGCTGAGAAATATAGGTGCTCATGTAATGTATAGGCCGCTACAAACCTGTGAAGCTAAACAAAGAAAACTGATTGTTTTGCCTCTTTTTTTTTGGTCAGGTTCCAGTTTCTTCTTCCTGGTGAAGTTTCTGTTCTGCTGCTGTTATCTAACATCTATCAGCTTCCCCTTCTGTTTGAAATTCGAGCTCTCCATGTTTAGTTCTGCTTTGGTCACACAATGGAATGGCAAACGCAAATGTACTGCTGGGGTGTTGGTGATAAGAAAGGGAAGAGGTGCTCTCTCCTGTA
>OOFH01100904.1:0-16686 GCA_900323355.1 Merlangius merlangus
GTAGCTGTGGTCGCCCAGCCCTCTGCCCGGGTACTGCAGGACGTAGTCGGGGAACTCCGTCCACTTCAGACAGGGGGCGCCAGAGTCTGTCTGGGCCACTGTGCCGTTGTAGTAGCCGAGCTCCGTGAAGCCCTCTGAGCACGACAGAGGGGCTGGAGGGAGAAATAGAGATTGTGTTATATGTTGAGAAAGAGAGAGAGAGAGGGAGCCGCGGAGAGAGAGAGAGAGAGAGAGAGAGAGAGAGAGAGAGAGAGAGAGAGAGAGAGAAGGAGAGAGAGAGAGAGACACACAGACAGACAGACAGACAGAGAGAGACAGAGAGACAGAGAGACAGAGAGAGAGAGAGAGAGAGAGAGAGAGAGAGAGAGAGAGAGAGGACACAGTGTTATGATAAACCCCACTTACGAAGCGAGAGCTCACCGTGTTCCCCCTCCCATGTTTAATGCAAACGAGAAGTGCACGGACGGATGGGCACAGATGAATACTTACAATACTTGACCACCATCCTTGACTCTTGAAAGATGAACAACGCCTGAAGGCTCTTTTCAAAACGCCCCCGTGGTTCTGGAAAAGCAAAAACAGAGCGGAGCCTTCTCATTTTTCCGTGTCACAGACACAGCAGACAGGTGTTGGGATCGGTGGGAGGGCGAAGGGGCAGAATAGGAAGGAGTGCGTCTAGGCTAGGGACTTTAAAACACACCTTTGTTGTTGACCATCTGTGCCGAAGACAACAGGAAGAGGAAGCCCCGGTCGTGCAAGGGCTTCACCAGCACCTAAAGAGTGGACAGGGAAACAGCCGTCAGCAGTACGCCTTTACGGAGGGTCTTCCAGGAAACAGTCACAAGCGACAACAAAGCAGTCCGGTTCACAAAGCAGTGAATTAGCAGTAATTAAACCGCCCATGGCTATTTAGCCTAATTAAAAGATCTTAAAACTGGATTTTTTTTTCCAACATAAACAAGACAATGGATCGTTAGGTTTAAAGCAGGAAAAACCTGTTCACAGATCACCAGGCTTCTTTCTCTCGTTCCGCCGCCTCCAACTGACAGCACTTTTACTTGCGTTTCCTTACCATCCTGTCTCTTTCCAGCTTGTGGATCAGGCCCGCTAGGCTGCCGCTGGCCCCTTTCCCCTTCCCGTCCACCACATCAAACAGGCTGCACGACATCCCGAACTTCAGCACTAGGGGGCAGTTAAAAAGCATGTTAGAAGAGGGGGATCTGAAATGATGTTATCAGAGCGGACCACCACGGATTGATCTGAAGTGAACAAACGACCCATTAGCATCAAGAGTGCCATCGAGTTCGTTAGCTTAACTACAATTTTTTTTTAAAAAAAGATACATTTTGGTAGAAGCGTGCATCTAGTTGACTCGTAACCATTTCCCCTTTCCTCATCACTTCACAGAAGCTTCACACTTGGTTAAAAATACAGTAAAGCAACGCCTCATTCTCACAATGGTTCCCGGCTCACGACATTAGAAACTAGAGCCAAAAACAGGGCTTAGCGATCCACCGACCTTCCCGCGAAATGTTGTACGAGTCCCACGAGAAAAGCACCGAGGGAATCTTCCTCTTCACCTGGTCCAGCTGCATGCCCTGACTAACCTCCAGCCTCTCAGGCCTGTCAACACAAAACCACAGACACAACATAGGAGCGCCCGTTAGCAGGGGCACGTAGCCTTAAAGGCTAGTAGCCGTACAAAAGGAACCACAATTGAGGACCACAATGGAAATAAGTCCCGGACCTTATTGTGTTTTTGATGTATTTTAATGTGTGCGAGACATTTTCTGATACAATTTAATTAAATCAAATCAAACAGGATGGTTGCGGTGAGGAATAACGGCGAGAGGATCTATGCCATTAGATGCAGCAGCAGCAGTGTAGGTGACGTTGGGATGCTAAGCTGGGGGAGTAGGGGGGAATTACTCACAGTTTGAAAGGCAGGTAGGGTCGCCCACAAGAGCGCAGACACACAGGGAACAGCTCCTGGCCCTTGTTTACCAGCAGGCCGCTCCACACCAAGTAGCACTTCCCTGTTCACACAGGTCAAAGATCGGACAGGAGATACTAACAGAACACAGCCCCAACTGTGTGGTCACCTGAGAGATTAGCTCAACGACACCTTGGAACAAATCTGTTATTTTTTTACGTTATGCCAAAACCTGCTTGAAAAAATGCTAAAAAAATATATCATGAGTGAAAAGTCTAAATATTTTTTTAGTACTTCTTGCAAGCGATTCATATTTTGCAATGTTGTGTCAAATTTCACACTATCTTTTGTAGGCTATTGTAAGAAACATTTGCATGCTTTTCATTTGAGCGCTGAAACTAGTATGGAACTCTCCCAGCCAGAGTACACATGTGTTAACATAGCGGCATGCTGTCATAGGGATCCATAGAGGCCCTTGCTCTTGCTAGTGGAGGAGCTTAACTATTACTCAGTGGACAGAGATGAATGAGCAGCAACGTACCTCTTCGGACTTCGGGGGGTATCGTGTTGAACCTTCCAGGTGAAGGAACAGGGGGGGGGGGGGGGCAAAAGAGATTTTTGCTTTTACAAATTCTGGTGCAACATTCTCCACAAATGTACACAAACATTATGTTTCTAACGTGCCAATACAGCGATTAGCTCGAGACATACCTGTGTACAGTAGAGGGCACAGACCCCGGCTCCTTGCCTTTATTCTGGAAGGAAACCACGGCGTACGGACAAATGTGTCTCGGCCGCGCTTTGATCTCATCAAACGCAAACTCAAAGTAGTATTGCTGAAAGGCAAACGACGAAAGACGTGAAACATAAGAAGAGCCAAGAACAACACAACCTCCATCACACTGAGAGATGTGCGGGGTGCAAGCCGTCGGCGTGACCGGGGTTCCTTTACCTGCGTGTGCTCGAAGGCGCGGTAGGACAGTAGTGACGTGACTTTGTTGGCGTTCTTGGAAACGTGACAGTCAAACTTTGGTGCAGGTTCCATGGCGTTCTTAGGCATGTTCTCGTATATGTGCTTTAATCGGCCCTGCGGGGACAGAGAATACGCTCCTGGGTTCAACGGCTCGCTGGATCGGAAGCGTCACATGTTTCGTGTGGGGATGGGCACGGTTATTTGAATGTTCGATTATTCGAAGTGACGTGGGTATTCGACTTTAGCTGTAGCGGATTTTCTTACATTTTTGCCTAAAACCAATTCAATATTATTCATTAGCTATATTATTAACATATTGTTCATTAAACGTGCATATTAATGCCATTTAAACTATGTAAAGTAGAAAGAAAGAAAAACACAACTGCAATATATTAGATTGTGCCTTTGCGCATCACATAGTTTAAACTTGCAGGCAGCGTGCACGCTAAAATAAATGGCGACCAAGAGAAGCAAAGTGTGAAAATATTTTGACCAGATTGGTGAAACAAATGTGCAATGCAAACTCCTTCTAATGCAAAAATATTTGGCTATACCGGCAACCTCCGTTCCAGCGGAGTCTTTACTACGGCGGGCTTGACTGTAAATCGCCTCCGCACCCGCCTATGCCCCGAGCATGTAGATGTGCACATTTTTTTTAACACGAATGATTGATGCAGCAGGTGGGCTAATGCGTTATGTTAACTGGAAATGTTCTAGACATACTGGATTTCCGTCTACACATAATACATTTTGTTGATGTTGCGAGGCAGGCCCATGCACCGCAAGTGGAGTTCTATTGATATCCAAGCCCACCAGTACTTCTATTCAGTTTGTGGCTTAAATTTACTTGAACCTAATGTCAGTTTGTGCCTTAAGTATGCAATACTGTTTCATTCATATTCTTGTCAAAAAAGGATGGTTTCGTTTCAACTCGTTTCGATTCAGCATAATGATTTTTTTTACTGCGTTTTTTTCCTTCTAAAATGCTCAATAAATTTAACTAATTGGATTTGATTTCCTTATTCATATCACTAATAGATGGAAAACCAATACATTTGTTTAGCGAAGGCCAGATCACGATCATTACATTATGAGTGCGCTACATTGGTTCTTTTTTTTCGTAGTTCAGGTAATCTAAATTTATTTTTATAAAATATTCGAATATTGATATGCCTTCAACCCATCCCTAGTTTCGAGTGTGGATCTGATTAGGTGAGACTCACGTACCCTCATGACTTTAAAGACGATCATGTCCCCAGTGAAACCCACTTCAAATGGGTTGATTTGAAGCAAGTCCGCGTATTTGGAGAGGTAAACACCTGAAAAGACAAAATAAATAAAAAACTTAAGAACGTACGAATTTAATCATTGAATGATTTGGTAGTTGAGGTGGTTCTTTCTAAACAAGATGTGGAGATTTGCTTGTGCATGCAAAGCGTCCGGGACGAGCCGAGGACACAAACTTTAGGTATATCTCAAATAGAACCATTATTGTCAGCTGTTGCTTAGCAACTTATTTGCCTATACTATTGCTGTCCATTTTATTTCTATGGTCTTAGGGAAATTATTCTCCCTTCAATGTGAATGCCATCACCCAGTCGAACTACGACTCCATCCATCCGCGTCCGGCTTGTTTGTTTACAGGTCAAGAGGCTTAGCAACTCACCCACGGCAGGGTTTCCTAGTGTTGTGATTCTGGAGTGGCCCACCGTCAGCCCCTTCTCGCAGATCCACTGGAGCTGGACACACGGGGAAACAAACGGTCAAACCACTGATCAGCACCGGCCTCCCAGTCCTGCGGGTCAGACACACGGCTCATTCATAGTTGTGAGCGCAGAATTGTACTCCGGAGCCAACCTTGGATTTGTCTGGATAGAGGAAGCAGTAGGACTCTGTGAGCTCTTGCTCGGTCCGGCCTTCCTGCTTCATCTCTCGCCGCTTTTCGATAAACTGCCAAACGGAAAAAACACATAGCAAGTGTAGAACTTTGTTTAGTGTGGGCCGTGACAAACCGCCACGCTGTGTTAAGTCTCAAGTAGGGGTGTGCACGGGTACACGTGTAACCGGTTAGTAAATCATAACCGTTTAGGAAAAAAAATCTGTAAACGAAAACCGATTTAGATTAAAAAATAATAATGTTTTAGAGGCAGCCATTCATTCAACTCTGATCAAAAATAACACATACTATTTATTTAGAGATTAATAAAGCTACAAATGTTCCACTTTGACAACGTTAATGCGCCAAGAAATGGACAACGTGATAAATGTTGGGTAACTGTCCACCGGGCATTACGTCATGTAACATGTAAGGTTCACTTTTGACTTGCAATGGCAGCTAATACTACACAGCGAAGTGCGGCGTGGAGGTTTTTTGGAAAAAAACGAGAAAGTGAAATGTACACTGCGTGGTGTACATTTGGCTTTTAAAAACAGCCCAGGGTCGCTTTATAAAGCAAAATTGTATCTGGCATTTGAGCGGCGGCAGTGATGCGGAGGAACCTTTCTGAAAAGCGGCTGCACCCTCCATTGGTCGTGGAGGGGGATTATTTGGTTATCAACACGACGGATGCGCAAAAAGAAAATTTGTGGTTATCTCTGTGTGGTTAATTTGCAGTTGCAGTGTTAATTAGCGATGCTGTCAGCTTACTGTTATATTAAACTGTAATCAGAAAATGTGGTTATATGCTATAGACCCTAGAGTATCTGTGGTATAAAGTCTGGGACGAATTTCCAATTATAAATATGTATACTTTATGTTCAAAGTATAGACCGTTGCGATTCCCATTGAAACGAATGACGCTGTGATTATTCTTCAAAACGAGAGCTGGTAAATTGTGAAAAATTAATTAAACTGTAATCAGACAACGCGGTTACATGCTATAGACCCTGGAGTATCTGTGGTATAAAGGCTGGGACGAATTTAGAATTATAAATATGTACAATCCATAACGCTAGCTCTCTGGTTCATAGCTCAGCAGACTAGAATACATCCCGTTGCAAAGTCGTAGCTAAGGTCCGTCCTATTTATTTGAAAAACTTTATATTTCGATTGTAAAACACATGAAAATATAAATGAACGATCTTAATTTATTTTCTTTGGCAAGTGATCATGGTATAAGCGGCATAATCAGGTGTCAAAAACATGTTTGATCGATCGTAATAAAAGGGGACTACTTTTCGAGGGAGATGAACTCAAACAGAGCATACATTTAATAAGCATGCAATACGAATAAGAAAAGCATAATTATTAAAGTATTTGAATTGTTTCATTATGTTGGCAAGCAAGAAGTAGAATAAATGGGATAATCAAGTCTTATTAACACACAACAAGATAATCCCTCGATAGTGCGACTGTGGTCCACTTTAATTAATAAAAAAACGGTTTACAATGTACACGAAAAAAAAGGGGTTGTGTAACCGATTAAAATTTTTCGTAACCGTTAACACCCCTAGTCTCAAGTATCAAAAACCAACAAGATTTGAAAAATAAAACAGCCATGACTCCCCCGGTCGATATTTATTTATCTTAGGTGACATGCACCCGCCTGTAGCTTGAACAGCCGTTGTATGCACAGTGCCATACAGAGGACTATATATATATACAGTCCACTCCAAACACATGAAATAGTACAGTCTCAAACCACCGTCTCCTGCTGCCATGGGACCATGGTGAGGGAGGGCCTACCTCCTTCTCCAGGAGCTCATTGTGAATGAGCTTGGCTTTGCAGTAGGAGAAGGTCCCGCGCGACGAGGAGTCCAGGTAGGAGGAGGAGAGGGTCTTCACCAGGTCCTCAAACTCCCGGCTGTCGGTTGGAAGGCACTGGTAGAGACCTGCGCCCGCGAGAGAGAGAGCAAAGTTACAATCTGTACTATATTGGCCGTGTTGTGCTTATACGTACACTTTAACATGTATACACTCCATAGATACATGGACACAGATACACACCACACGTCTATGGAGGAGAAAGTCCAACCTCAAGTCTTTAACTGCTAAGCACCGGACTTCACCATAAATAAGCTTTGACAAGATGGAGCCTTCAGACGGGACACCGCCTCAAGCAAGCTCTTGAAAGGAAGGCATCAAACTCACTGGTTCAACAACAGAACACTGATAACATTATTCCCTCTGCACTGGCACACAGTTGCATGTCTTCAGGCTACACGTCTGGATTCCTTCAAGCTGCTTTCTGTGTAAAGAAGTACTACAATGCTCTCCTCTGAAAGGTGATGTCTAAGAGAAGCAGGCCGGAGTTGTTTGCGGTACACAGTACACAGTTTAAATGATTAGAATGACCTACTGCTGTGTGTGTCGACATACAAGAGAAAAGTCAATCAGTGTTCCTAGTTGAAGATCCCCAGCCCACTGCAACAGGTGGCTTTTAAAAGCACATTACGATATCTCATCTAAATGGAATTGTTTTGCATAATAGGTTGGACCATGAATACATTACCTCATGACTTAAGCAGGTACAATTCCTGCTAGCGTAGAGAATATCAGGAGACTAAGTTAACTTTTGATACTGACTGTGCTGAGGCGTAGACAACTTTACTCCAGTACACACTGCCAAGTATGCATGGGACTAACTTTCATTGGCCTACACACATTCGGCATCAGAATGCTTTACCTGCTACGGCTTGGCAATGTTTACCAAAAAGAAGATCGTCCTTTGCAGCGTTTCCACCCAACTTTGCGTACAGACAGATCGGAGATGGACAAGTCTTTCATTCAGTGCAATGAATGCAAACCATCAACTACACTTCACATATCATATAGTCCCATGGATAATGGGTTAACATATGGCGCATGTCGAATACACGTAAATCACTGTCACAATGTGTGATCTGAGATACACCGAAAATTACATCAAGACCCAGCAGTCCGATCAAGTAAGCGCATAAGGGTCATCGATGCTAGGTGCGGTGTGCAACTTTATCCACTTCCCTCTATCACGTCAACGCCTAGGATCAAGAGCGTGTGGATAGTCGGACTTGTAACACCACGACGGATACTCAAAACTAACGTTATGCGTGACCTATTGCAAATTCTTACTCATTCCCATGTCCACATGCATGGGCAAAGTAAGGTCAGCAGAACTAGTGAGTATCCGGGCTACTCGAAACATACTACCACGCGAAACGTAAGGCTAGCATCAGCACAGAGTAGGCCGAACCACAGATGCAATGCAACAACAATGCAATAACAAGGTATATGTAACTCCACCTAAGTGTGCTTGTTCTTCCAAACAAACACAACAAACGAAGCCAGCTAAAAACTAGCCAGCTAGCTACATGCACAGCCGAGTGTTACACGGCAGGCTCTGTCCTGTACAAATAGAGAGGGGTCTTCACAACCTTTCCGTTCTTTCATCTTCCTCGGGATTTGGAAATTCTTCCGAGGCGGCTCGTCTCTGGGTCTGGGGCCTGGTAAGGGAGAACTGCGGGAGCTCTGGACGTCTGTCTGCCCACTTCTCCGCCGATCAGGGGCTTCTTGCTCGGGCTTTACCCTGTCTTCGCATACAATCCGATCGCCATTTTGGTTGGTTGTGGCCGAGGTGGCGGTTGACGGCAGATTCCTCACGCCTTTGCGCTCCTCCGAGCGGATACCATCCGTTTCGGTACATTCTGTGTCCTTCCTCCCTTCCACGCCGGGATTCAGGGCCATTTTATGGGGACAGTGCACGTCTCACCGGCAATGTAGCTCTTCACTTACAGTACCGCTTCACAGACACATTTTCCTCCTCACCCAACCTCCGCCATTATGAATGTGACGTACGCGTTCTCCTCCAGCACCACTGCAACACGCTCCTGTCACTCTGTTTACATGCGAGACCATCCACGCCCCCTAGCGGGCGAATCAAGCTCTGAGGTGGAGCGATGAAAACGAAACCGGTAAAGCACAGCTCTTCAGTTGTCGGGAATGAGTGCAGATATTCGATTGTCTATGAATGCGTTATTAGTGTGGTTTCAAAGCAAGCCCAACCAATGTTATGTTTTTGTTGTTATTCCGCCTAACTTTCAGTAATTTAAAAAAGTATGGCAGGTATAAAAAAACAGGCCAATTGCAGAGGATTGCATTTATATCAATAAGTGCAGTGAGCTTCTACTACGGTTTTTACAATTTCTATACTTTATTGAAATTCATATTTATAATTTTGTTTAACATGTTGCGGGAAAAACCCTAAAGCGAAATACTCAAAACCTGAGCGCCTCAGAAACGTCAAATTTAAATATGTAGACCGGAAGTAAGGAGGTCTCCAAAACGTGTTGTGCCACGGAGACCACAGGGGGCGCTACTCATCGCGGTCTAACCTATTCTGCCGCGCCACCGTTTCATTGTATGACATGCTGAATCTTTTTGTCTCGAGGACTCAAGTCATAATGCCAGCCTAGAGTTTTTTCTTTACTGTGAGTTTTGGAAAAACACACAAATTGACTTCTGTGTACATCTTATATTAGGGGTCAACATCCTTCAAAGCTGTATGTGCTTGGTGTATTTCAGTTTGTCTTACATTCATGTATTTGTGTGTTTACACAACCAATAGAGGTAATAAGTAGGCTATGTCATTATCAAATGGTTACATTTATTAAAACATACCACGTACCACATCCTACTGTGTGTCCCCTCCCCCCACAATGCAATCAATTATTATTATTACGATAAGGAATAAGGTCAACATAGATATAATGAATCTGGGGAAAGTAAATCATTATTTAACCTTACATTTTTTATTCAAGTGGTGTGGGCCTTTTCATAAAACTATAGAAAAATATCTACATAAAAACAAAAGAAAGTATGTCATAATTAGACTGACTATCATTAACAGACAGCATTATTCACCAGTGGTCATATCATCCCATCACAGGATTTTGTGTTGCTCCAATTCCTAGGGACCAACCATACTGCCCCTGCCATAGACATCATACTCTTTATAGAGAAGATAATCCCTCAGCCTGGGAGGGAGAGGAAGATAGCTGATGAAGACGGGGGATCTCAGTCGCAGTTTGCTCAGATATCCTCTTATCCTCAGTCGACAAAGGTGTTTCAGGCTCCTTGGGTTTCCTGCAAAGCATTTTCAGATTAAAGTTCAAACAGCCTTTTTTATAACCCTTTTAATGGCACAGGTTCATGTGAATGACCCGAAAAAAGGATCTTAAAATGGAAGACAAAGGTTTCCCTCACTCTGCATGTGACAGATCTCTTTCCATTGTTTCTGCTCCTGCAATGTGTCCCTGAGCTTTGTGCAGAACGACACGTGGTCCGTGTACTCCAGCATCATACGCACCACCTGGCCCGAGAGCTGCTTGAGCCAGTGAACCGTTATAACCTCACAGAACTGGACCCAAAACAACAACAAACAGGACGCAGACAAAGAGACACACATAGGGCTGAGGAACAAAGCACTAATACAGTCTGCAAATAAACATAGTCTCGGCATTCATCTCACCATCATGTCTTTGACGACCGAAGAGGAAGTCCACGGTGCGTAGTCATGGGAACCGCCGCCGTAGGGACAGTCGAAGCAGCGCTTCACGTCGTAGCCGTGGTTCAGAATCATCCGCAGCATCACCTCGTCCTTCAGCGCGTACTGCACTGCCGAGGGAAAGTGGGTGCTGTTGACGCGGGAGTAGTAGTTGACGTTGGCCCCGGCCTTCAGCAGGGCGTTGATCATCTCGTAGTTGCCCTGCCTCAGGGCCACCTGCAGGCAGCTGACGGGGTCCTGGTTCACCATGGCACCGGCCTCCAGTAGCTGCCGCGCGCACTGCAAGTCGTTGTTGGCCACGGCGAAGTACAGGGCGGAGCGCCGCTCGTCGTCATAGTTACGGCGCACCCGCTGGTGCAGCATGGTGTTGGGGTCGTGGCCCGCGCGGAGCAGCGCCTCAATGCACAGGGCGTGGCCCCCCGCCGCCGCAGAGTGGAGGGGACTCATCCCGCTCTCCTTCACTGCCTCCATCTTGGTCACCGGGATGAGGTGCTCCAGTGCACTGAGACCCAGAGAGAGGGCATTTTGTGTAGGACAGCGTTATGACTCGTACATCCTACGTGTGTATGGGGAAAACTAGACGGTAATACTTCATTTCTCACAGTATGTGGCCATGGTAGGCCGTCCGATGGATGGGCAGGTGTCCGCTGTCCAGGGCTATGTTGGCGTCTGCTCCGTGGTCCAGGAGTGTGGAGACTATGTCGGGGTTCCCAGAGGCTGCGGCATCGAACAGGACGGTGCCGAACTCAGACTCAGATCCGTAGTTCACATGGGCTCCTTTAAACGCAGACACACACACACACACACACACACACACACACACACACACACACACACACACACAAACACAGTGATACACATATGAAAACTTATGTTGTGCATTATTTGTTGGAGGGCTGTATTATGTTTTTAAGGGAAAACAAATTTGACATTATACATGACTACCTTTCTGGAGAAGGATCTCCACTACATTCAGGTGTCCGTTCTGCACGGCCAAAGCCAGTGGAGTTTTCCTCTTGATGTCAAACGCGTTGGGGTTAGCACCAGTCTCCAGGAGCAAATGCACAAAGTTCTCAAGCCCCAAGAAGGCCGACTCGTGCAGCGCCGTCCGTTCCAGGGGTCCCGTTTGGTCCACGTTAGCGTTGTAGCGTAGCAGCAGTGTGGCCAAGTCGTACTGATCATTTAGAATGGCTGATAATAAGACCCAATAAGGATCAGAAGTCAGTGCATAAACCTGCTGCTTTTCAGCCCTTGTATAGACTCATCTGTGCATAGAAACATACAAACCTCACCTGCCACTAAAGGAGAGTCCTGTTCATCGTTCTGGAGGTCTGGGTCACACCCGTTCTGGATCAGAAAGGTAGCGTTGCCCCGGAGGCCGTACACCACTGCCAGGAACAGTGGTGTCTCACCTTTAAGCGTCCGACACTGGCAAGCTCCCTGAGAGGATCCTGCCAGCAAAGCACCAAACGATGAGTCAATCTGTGCTGTAAGTGAATCCAGCTGAATGGAATACATCAGGGCCATGGTAGCCCGTACCTGAGAAGATAACCTCCAGTATTTCTCGACTGCCCTGCACTGCAGCCTCATGCAGGGGAATCCACCCTCGCTCGTCCACTTTCGACAGAGCTTTGGGCTGTGTTGTCAGTCTCTTCAGTGTCTCCTCATCGCCTGTGGACAGACGTATGTGAGGGTGGCATTTCAGAAGGGTAATACGATAGTAACGACTGAATCAATGACATTTGAGTCATTCATGGCTGTGTCAAGTTTGAGATCACCTTCCTTAATTGCTCTGAAGACTTCCCCCGGATCTTCACTGACTTTCAGATCACTGGAGGGACACACACATCAGAAAGAACATATTGCGTAGATGAACAAGGCTCTGCACAATGTAGAATATAAGGTGTTTGTGTGGACGATTTGGAGGTTTACCCGGGACTCAAGCCCTTGAGTTTTCTATATTGAATCAGACTCTGTTCGATAATGTACTGCGTCGCCTCGTCTTCATCCAAGTCCGAGTCGTAGTTGTCGTCATGTTCTTTTTCTCTGTTCATCTATAATCCTTCAGAATGTCTTCTGATGTCAAATTTAGACTGACAGTAGAGATGGCAGTTAAACACTACCCTCGAGACCGTGAGCTGTTTTATAACATTCCAGTAAGACACACAAAACCAGTAAGACACACATAGACAGAACATCTGAACACAGTGGAGGTCCTGCTGTAGTTTTTCCAATTATTGTTGTTCACTCGTTAAAATGATACAATTTAAGAAAAATATAATTTTGATCTTAATCTATTAGCACTCCAACTGTAGACAGTATTGTGAGACATTTTGTATTATTATTTTTTAAATATAGAATATTCTTATTGTTGTATGATATTCTGTAGCACTTGTTTAGCCATCCGAAGGCATGGCTGCCTCCCGCCATCTAGTAAACTACCTTGCTGGTGTCATGTAACATTGCTCTTGTATAATGCAAACCCAAGTTAACATCGAGAGAAATAACAAAAGACGTTAAAATGGCACAGAATGAGACGATATTCTATTATATTTATGTCAAGTGCCAATTCATCCATTTCCAAGATAAATATAAATATTCAACAGCATGAAATTCGATCACAATTCCTCAATGTTGTTCAATGTATTATACATTGCTCAATTAATAGATTTTATATTGCTGTGTTTACCTTCAGTCCACAAGCTGTGCTTTCAGTCTCTCTGACAACAGAAGAACCAATGGACTTCACAGCTCAGAAACATACCTATGTATAAATATATAACACCACAACTATAAATACCTCAGGACTCGGCCAGGGCAGCTAGACTCTGCATTTGACCTACTCAATACTGCAGCTACTATTGCAATGACATGCATGTTCATTTTTAACACAGGAAGGACACCCAATGGCCAAACATGGGATTTCGTGCTCAGAACCTGCATTTTGTAATTCAGTGTTGCCAATTCATGTTCATGAATGTGAATCCATCAAAATAATGTGGTTACTCCTCCTGTATAAATGGACAATACCACTTTTTAATGAAAACTATTTTTAGAGTCATGTATAACATGTGGTCATGATTAAACATGCATGCATTTGTGTTTATATGTTGTTGTTGTTTTTTGCATTTAGAAAGCTTTATGAACACAAATAGATTCCAAAAATTAAAACCAAAATACGTTTATTGAAATTATGAATTCACAATTTAAATGATGATTCAATGATATTATGACACGTAAATAAATGATATGCAAATTGGTATATATATGTATTCAGTTTTAATTGCACATAATAAACCTGAGTGTACTCTCAGGTGTCAATCATCCAGCTGACAGAGCATGGCTACGCCCCGTTTGATCCAGTGCTGCGGCTGCTTGCTTGTGGGCAGCGTCATGGTGATCACAAAGTTGGTGGAGTGTCCCGTGGTGGACAGTGTTCCCTTCCTTTCACTGGTCTTGTACAGGGGGCACACGTACAGCTTCTGGGAGGGTTGGACGCTGTTCCTCTCCGCTGGATGGGGAAGGAGGAAAGCAAGACAGAAACAGACAGGATTGATTGAGGACGGCAGCTCAAACTCGTGGTAACAGGATTTTTTTCTCTAATTCCGTGGAGAGCTAGCCTAGTGGCCTCTAGCGCCATGCTTACTGGGTTTGATCCAGATGATGGGCATCGAGTCAAACAGGACTTTTGGCTTCTGCTCCGCGATCACCCCACTGATGGAGAGGAGACATACCTTAAGATAATAAATTACTTTTTTAGTTTAATACAACGGGCTGAGCGATAATGATTTGAACCTGTTTCTATCCCAGCGAGCACCGTCCAGGAACAGCCCATGGATATAAACGCCATCCTCAGGAGCTTGCTCCGACACATCAAGTGTGAGAACCTGTAGGAAAAAAACTGATAATGTATATGGAAAACAAAAACTACAAATGACAAAATGACACAGACGACACAATTGATATTCTGTATTAGTGTTCCGGACCTCAAACTCAAAGACCAGCATGTCAATGGGGATGCGATACTTCCTGGCATAGTTCTGCATGGCCCCTGTCAGGAAGGCCTGGGTGAAGAAGAAGCCGGTCAGCCAGAACACGTGAGGCTTGCTGCTGTTGAACCAATCCTGAGGGAGGCAGGGGAGGAATGGCGGTACGAATCAGAAAACAACTGTGAAAGGCTGATAAAGGCAACCTGTGATAAGTCATCTGGGATAAGGTCACACCAATCAGTAGAACAAACTTCATTACACAAAAAAACAATGAAGAGAATCAAGTCTTGGGCTTCATCGGTCAGACTCACGTTCAGGAACTTGAGTCTGGTGAGAAAATCGGTGATGTAGCTGCCCAGGGGTTTGAGGCTTGGGTACGAGCGCATAGCCCACTTCTCTGGCACCTTGCCCACCAGAAGACTGCCAGCGACGGCCTCCAACTCTGCATCCATCACCACCAGACCCTTAATGGCTTTCAGCAGGTTTTGAATGCTCACGCGGATTGTTGTACACAGCCTAGCAGCGGGGGGAACAGATGAACACAAAACACTAAGTAAGATATTGCATGTAGATGCTGGATACCACACTATACTATAGGTTAGTGTACATACGTGTTGTACCGCTCCATCTCCTGGACCAGCACAGTGTTCATGCTCTCCTCATAGAGGACTGGGAATTTTAAAAGTGCTTCCTCAATGTCGAAATCGTCTGGGAGCTAATAGAAAGGAGTAGAAATAAGTTAACAGAGGCAATGTTAGCAGAAAGAGGCTATGTTCAATTTAAAGATCAGGGAGCCAATAAATAGCCGCGGTAATAAATGACAATTTTACTTGAATCGTTACCAGTCAATGAAAGGATAAACCTACTACAATACTGAAACATTCAACATATTAGTCATGTTATTCTGATTTTATCCTATGATTGACTGGATAAGGATTAAAGTAAAGTAGATATAGTGGCAACCAATGGATGGAGTCTTCAGGTCCAACCTGATTAGAAATAGTCCAATGGATTCAGTGTTTGGATGAGCAGTGGGCCAAGTCTGGTACGTATACCTTGGTCAGGATGTCATTGGCTATTTCGTACAGGGCGCTGTCTCCCCCGGAGCTACTTCCTCCTTTAACCCCACCTCCGAGGGTGAGCAGCAGCGAATCAAACAGCAGCTTGGTCTGCTGCAGATCCTTAGAGATGTCCACATTTTCATGCATCCCAAATATCTCAGGGCTCTGGATGAGCGGTAGTTTCTAGAAGACACAGACAAACTACTAGAACAGGCGGAACCTAAAGCTGGTTGACTCAAATACTTTGACCAGCCTGAGTCTTACACATCCTATCACCTTGATAAACTCCACATAGTCCTCATAGATGGACTTAGATGGGGCAAAGTATTTGCCGCTGGGAGAGAAGGTGTAGCGGGGCTTCACAACGATGTCCTGGTTGTAGAAGTCGGCCAGGATGGTCATGAGGAGCCTTCTGTCCCAGTCGTCCGTCACGCGGCCGCCGTAGTTACACTCCCCGGTCAGGTAGGTGATGGCCTCGAACGGCACCTCCTCGTATCCCGTTACAAACAGCTGGGAGCGGGCAGGAGGAGAATGGGAAACTTGGGAACAACGACGGGGACATACTGGCTCATAGACTTGGAGTGTGTCGCTTTATGAATCAAAGCTGGGAAAGTCAATTATTATGGGGAAATGATAGGTATTCGTCTATTAATTGATTAATCTTATACTTTTGTGTGTTCTACTGTGCTTCAAATGCAGTCACAATAACACTTTAAGTTGATGTAAAGTATATCAGAAAAACCTCAGACAACATACACGCCTTATTTGCTAAATACCTGTAACTGTCTGATGCTTATCCGCAGGTCTGACTCATTGAAGCCGTAAGGTATATTCCATCCCAGAGGACCAAACTTCTTCCTCTCTTGTACAAGTGCATGAAAGAAACACACGCCGTACAATAGCTTCTCCCAGATCTGCAGGAACATCCAACCCAAAATGAACAAGCAAGAATGAAACATTTTGCTTCTTCTATGCGTGTGTGTGTATGTGTATGTGTATGTGTGTGTGTGTGTGTGTGTGTGTGTGTGTCTGTGTGTGTGTGTGTGTGTGTGTGTGTGTGTGTGTGTGTGTGTGTGTGTGTGTGTGTGTGTGTGTGTGTGTGTGTGTGTGTGTGTGTGTGTGTGTGTGTGTGTGTGTGTGTGTGTGTGTGTGTGTGTGTGTGTGTGTGTGTGTGTGTGTGTGTCTTTGCCCACCGGTTCCTTGTTGGGGCAGCTGTTGAAGAACTCAGAGTCAGATATGGGATCTGACT
>OOFH01100907.1:0-11176 GCA_900323355.1 Merlangius merlangus
AATATGCATCTGTGTGTGTGTGTGTGTGTGTGTGTGTGTGTGTGTGTGTGTGTGTGTGTGTGTGTGTGTGCGTGCGTGCGTGCGTGCGTGCGTGCGTGCGTGCGTGCGTGCGTATGTGCGTGCGTGCGTGTGTGTGTGTGTGTGTGTGTGCGTGCGTGCGTGCGTGCGTGCGTGCGTATGTGCGTGCGTGCGTGTGTGTGTGTGTGTGTGTGAATGTGTGATAGTATTAGTGATGGGGGCTCAAGCCAAATTAGTGTTATTCCATATGACACAAATGTCAAGTTAGTTAGAGGTGGTGGTGGTGGTGGTGGGGTGCAAGTAAAGTTTATCGCTGTTTTGAAAGAAAGAACCAGAAGATCCCCTCACTCCTCAATGGTGGAGATAGTAGGGAGGGTGCAGATAGGGTAGTTGTTAGTTGGTTAGTTTCTACATCCTTCTCTCTTCCGCTTATTTCTGCTATCTTCTTTACAATTCTAAAATCTTACAGCACCTATAACTATAAAAGCCATCATATTCTACTTTAACTTTCCTCATCTTGCAATGTTTAGCTAGCTCAAAAACCAGGCATTGTCCGTTGCCCTTGACTACCACTCCTGGCACATACTGTATGACAAATATAATAAACTCTTGACCCAATAAGCCGTGAACTTTGCTCAATTGATAATAATGATTGCAAATTGCAGGCTAGCATGAATAGCATTTGGAGGGTTCAATGGGAGACTCAGTTATTTGAAGGACAAACATAGAAACACAAACACACACACACACACACACACACACACACACACACACACACACACACACACACACAGATTACCAGCTTAATAGCTCCCCAACCGCTTCACCAAATTTGCGCAGTGAAGACCTTACGTCGGCCATGATTACATTATAAGCAGTATCGCAAATAACTTTTTCCATGGCTACATGTTGCTACATGCTGCTCAGCTAATTATTTTCAAATTGCATTTTCTTATTTGTGGTCCCTAAACCGTTCCATATCAGATCACTGCAACATGCAACCCTAATGCGAACTGACAGATGGGGAACCTGTGTGTTTGTTTGTGGCATCTCACCATTATTCTCAAGGGTGGGCAGCCTGTCGTTTGACCTCCATAGCAGATTACCCTATAAATGAACACAGGACTGTATGGATGCAAATAAGATAAGTTATGTATTTGTTGTAATTTTTGCATATGTGGTTCACACATTGCACTATTGTTGTAACTGTATGCAGGGGGCTTTCAGGTGGCATCTGTTTCCCCTTAGCTCCGGTTTGGGATTTCTTATGGGATTGGATCCTGATCTAACCAAGATTAGCATAAAACAGTATTTATAAAACCCTATTTACCCCCAAATGGGAGGTGAATCAAAACAAGCGATCAGTGTCCCAAAATGGGCAGATTAACCCAGGGAGGGGACTGGATTTATTATACATGTGCATGGACACTCCTCCCACTTTTGATGTTACAAACTATTAAAAACACAAAATCTGACTGAAAATAATATTAATATTACCCAAATTATTTAAATAATTTACCCAAACTTTTCCAGAAAACTTATAGTTGCAACTTACTGCAAGTTGGATCTTGAAGACATATGATTTGGATCTGTATCATAGTGTTTACCAAGAAACTCTTCCCAATGTAATGCTATGTAAAAAAAAAAAAGTCTGCCTCTATATCAGATTTTCTGACTAATCAGATAATCTGTTAGGCCTACCTGATTGGTTTGAGGTTCCATGGCGCCTGTCAATCTTAGTTGCATGAATGCAACGCCATTTTTTATTAGTATTTTGCTATCTTCTGTTAACTGTTTACAATCCTCAAATCGTACATACAGAAGCGGAAATAATTTGTGAAAACTCATGTGATACCCTATTTCAAAGGTTTTGGCGACACCCTGTGTATTTGAGAGGATAAGACATAAATCCATGAAAACGGTGAGCAACAGTGAGTTCTTGACAGATTTCTCCACGAGCAATCAATCAATTCATTTTTGTATTACAAATAAAATAAATAAATAAAATAACAAATTTTTCCATGGCCAATCAGAATACATTACACAGAATAAATTGTAAAGATGCCATTCTGTGAAGAATGAAAGGATTACATATTTAAGGATTTATTCAAATATGCAAAACAATAATCAGCTTAAGTAGGCCTAAATTGTAATACAATTGGTTGGTTTTTATAATAAATATTCAAATTGTCTTACTACCATCACATCCTTAGCACCATCTTGTGGTAAGTAGGCCTTCAGCGCCATTGATAAACAGGTGCCTGATTAACTTGACTTTCGCGGGTGCGGTAAACGTTTCCATGGTAATAGCGAGTTCCAGAAATCAAAGACGTTGTTGTCGTGTTAAAAAAGACGTCGACGTTGTGTTACCCCCCCCCACCCCACTCCCATACATACAGCGCAAGCACGCACATACACACCGCACACACGCACGAACATACACGAAAATGCACACACACGCGCACACACCGCACGTCAAGACAAAGGAAGCGACACATACAAGGAAGCGCACACACGCGCGCGCACAAACACACACTCACGCGCACAAACAGCACGTCAAGACAAAGGCAGCGACCCACCAAGGTAAGTCGATATGTTTTTAAACATAACGGCTCCGCCATCGAAACACGAGCAGATGAACACACACGCACGTGCACACCACGCAGAGACACCTGCCCAGGTAAGACATTGTTTTTAAACATAACTCTGCCATCGACACACGCGCAGGCAAGGGCGTAACTTTGGTTTGATAAGTGGGGGGGGGGGGCGCAATAATCTTGAGGTACCCCCCCAGAAGTTTCTACATACATTACGGTAACCAATTCAAAATCCGGGAAATATTTAAGTTGGTCATCATGCTAAATTCTGGCAGAATAAATCAAAATGAATCAAACTTTTAATATAAAGAACATTTCTTTATTCATTCATCGTATGGACAGAGGTCAGTGAACAAAAGCTACTGATATAATCATTTTCCTGGTGATCTAACTTTATCAGGCCTTGAACACAGAGACACAATTGGCAGAGTATCTCAAAACAAAAACATCTAAAAGAAAAACAAATGTTAACAAAATACAGATTCAGCGACAATGAACTGGAAATAGAAAGACTAGAAAGACCACTTTTTAAAACTGTGGAAACCAAGAGAGGAACGTGTCTGTACACACTGCCACCTGGGCATTGAAACAAATACATGTCCTGTGTTCATGTTCCAAATATAAACACATAAGAGATAGGTATTTCCAAAATGTTGAATACGTTTTTCCAGGATTCATGGCTTTAATAACAAAAAGCTTCCTTTTTTGTTTGGGGGAGATACAAGTGTAAATGTCTGCTCCTGCCACAATGACAGGCAATGAGAGAGAGAGAGAGAGAGAGAGAGAGAGAGAGAGAGAGAGAATGCTGTTTTACAACCACTAATCAACCAACTCACATGTCCTTTCTTTCTTTTCATCCCCTCTCCAAAGAAATACATTAAATTGAACTGCTGTTGGCGTTTCATTTTTATGAAAAAACCCTCCCAAACCCATACCCAGTGAGCAAAGTTCGTCAGGTTAGTGATGGATAGTAGGACACAAGCAAGTCACGGTGGACAGAACACTATTATTGTTACTAACTCGGAGGGACTCAATCATACACTTTGCTTACACTTAATGTTACTGGGACTCTTCGGTTCATGCCCTAACCATGAAAAAACTTCTCCACTAATGATTTATCAGCCATCCTTGGAGAAGTGATGAGTTAACAGCTCCTGCCAGTTAGTTTTGTATGCATTGACACGTACAAGGTCCCACTATTAACAAAATACTGTATGTGTACAATGGCATGTACACATACAGTATACATATGTATGTATATCTCTACATATGGATGTCTGTTTTGTACATTATTCATACTAAATACGAAGCCTGCCCCTAAGCTCCACAGAAAAACAAACCTAATTCTCAACAACAGGACTTGTAGATTTGCTGTACTTCCGTACATGAAGACAGCCCTCCCAAGGAATGTATATAATGTTAACATTCACATTTGGCATCATACCACTTTCAGAGTAGCTCCTTAGCAACTCAAAGTTCAGATTTGTGCAAGGGCTAAGCTTGGACATGCTATCCACTCTCTTAAACGGTATGGCTTCCTTTCACCACACTTGCTGAGGTCAATGTCATTGTAGGGCTGTGTTGGGATGACGTGTCCACCACAAACACTACATAAATACATGTGAATCCATTCGGGAGAATACTGATTGCCAGTATTAAGGAAATCCTTGGTTGAGAGAGTCCCCAAGACACGAGGAACAAAGTGTTTTCATCGTAAGTCCTCATAACCTTAAGCGTTTTTATTGTTAGAATGAATTATTCATCATTATGGAATAGAGAAAATATAATCCGTAATAAATATTCTAGCAAGTTTTGAAGGGTTATGTAACTATATTACCAGTGTCCAAAATGTTTTACTCTGCATGCCAATATATAACCTTTTTATGATATCCTTATACTATGTAACTTTGGCACAAAGAAAGAATGTATTTACTCTTTGAAATGAATATCTAACAAATGTTCTTGTTTTTATTTGTCATTTTTATGCAAATTATTTTTTTCAGCCTAAAAGGGCCAATTGTTCAAATGTGTGTATGTAGTATAAAGTGGTAACACACGAGATCATTGAGGACTGCACCTGCTGCTTGGGGCTTGCCAGCTGGGAGCATCCCCTGCCAAGTGGGGCCCAGATAGGCAGTTACTTTTTGATGAAAAGCGGACGCAGCCATACATTGACAATACAGACACATACTTTTCCTATAGCTTGTCCAACAGTAGGAATCCCAGAAAAGATTCCCACGGAACAGGGGACCAACTTTACGGCCTAATGAAACAGTTGGACAGGGAGCTTGGCATGAAGGGAATCTGAAATACAACTCACCATCCACCATCTAATAGCCTGGTTGAGAGGTTAAACCAAACGCTAAACCCTGCTTTGTTTCAAATAACAAAGCAATAAATGATTACCCTTCGTCTAGTTTGCTTACAGGGAGGGTTTGTGTAAAACACAGATCCCACGATTAACATATTGGTCTAAATTATCCAGCCACACTAATTGTTAATTCAGTTTATATAGATTATTCTCATTATTGATTGTTCTTTTTTTGTTCTGTTTGTTTTGGTTAATCTATTTTTTTTCAGCTTTACAGGTTTAGCACTTTTGGGTTGATGAAGGAGCTGTGTTGTATGAGCTGGGCTTTAATTTGCTTTTGGAGAAACCTTGGACCCACATAGCCAACCTGTGGTTTGGACTGAGACACAGCTATGCACATATAGCAAAAATGAAATAGTATGGTGCGTGAGTTTTTGTATTTTCATTTGCATTTATATTTGCATTTTTGTTTAAACAACTTATGTTCTGTGTGGCCTGCCATCAGTTTGGTTTGTTCTTTGATTTAATATAAGTTTGCATTTCAGGAGTGAGATGATTCAAGTAAATGTGTGATATTTATTGTTTTCCCACAAGTGCAACATTATACAATATAGTCAGGAAAAAACAGTTCAGGATCATAACAAAAAAATATAACAAGGGAAGATTATATTTTCTTATTGACTCAGGTTTTTAACCAAGGGTGGTCACTATTTGGAACTTTTCCTGTACAGTTATACATGGCATAGTTTTTATTTTGTGTGTTCTATGTGAATGATTTCATGTTTGGTTGCTGTCATCCATGAACAGTTGTTATATTCAAGTAAAGTCTGGTAATGTTTTAACTGGAGAAAGGGGACTCTGATCTGCCATCTGGAACCCAGAGCCATTAAGGTTTACAAAAGGATGACATGGATGTTGTACATTTGTTACTTCATTGTCGTTTCCTAATTTTCTAACCTTTGCCTGTCTTTCTAACATCCTCTTACAATGTTACTTATTTACAGAGGTAGCATTATGTATTATGCTACCTTGGCAGTACGAAGTTTGAAACTATGGTCATACTGTACAACTGCTTGGAAATGAAGAAAAACAGACTTGTAATCTCCACTTCCCTCATTCACAAAGACTACTCTGCATAGTTGGAATTTCACTCCTTCTCTCTCTCTCTCTCTCACTCTCTTTTTCACTCTCGCACTCGCTCACTCGTGTAGTTATGTCGAGATATGTTGTCCTTCTTTTCAAAGTCTTCTGATTTGTTTCCTGTTCTCCTGCAAATCCTGTTGAGGGCAGAGTTAATGAAAAAAAAAAAAGGCTTATATTCATTATATGGTAAGTGTTATATATGGTAATGTTATATACCGTGATATGACAGCATCTGATAGCAACTCAGGCATGACAACCAATAAACAAACTCTTATGAATCGGTCATGTATGTATGTCATGAATCTGTGGTTTTCTCGGAACAAGGGGCAATTTAGTTTAAACTGTAACTGAGTGGTAATAAAAGTATGTAAAGAAAAGATAAAGGTAAAGAAAGCAATTCAATTCTTAGAGTAGTTTGTCATTTCATTCCTGTTCAGATTGACATGCATGAATTGTTTTAATTGGACCTACCCTTGACATTCCTGCATCTCCTCTACAGTCTCTGGCAGTTGTTTGTTGAGGGTCTCCGGGAGGAAGACATTAACCACTGCAGAGCCAACTGTGATGCTTCCCATGAGAATGTAGGGCAGAAACTTGTTGTATGTACCTGTTAAATGCAATTGATAATGATCAACTCAATACCTGTTTACTTTGTGGTTTTGTAAAGAAAAAAAAAAGCCCTTCTCTGTATTAATCTAATAGGCCCTAATGAACCTTGAATATATTTCTCACCTTGTATTTACAAAGTTAGTTCATCCTGTAACACTTTACAGTAAAGGTACAATAATGAACTGTTAATTAACATTAGGTAATGCAGTAATAAGCAATAACGTTGGTTTTGGTGTTTCCGTCCTCCGCCACGTACCTAAATATATGACGTACGGAGCGGTGATACTTCCGATGCGTGCCGCGGAAGAACACATTCCGATGCCGATGTTCCTCAGGACCGTCGGGTAAAGCTCCGCCGTGTAGATGTAGACCACGCTGAAGGCCATGGTGAAACCGAATTTTCCGGTCAGAACCATGGCCAGAGTCAAACCATGGAGAGCTGTATGGTGGAATATTTATACAGCAATTTAGCTAGCTGTAAAACAATTTGAATTTTACTTTTTAGATAAGGGTTAGTGTCAATAGGCTGAAATAGATAGCTTAATCCAAATTGTATCTAATCTTACAGGACAACCATGAAACAACTGAACATACTTATTCCTGAGTGATGCCTGTCTTTTTATGTTGTTTGTGAAAATATTCCTTACAAACAACGGATTGCCAATCTTACACTCGGGGATGAACTGGACAAGGAGTAGAAATCCACCACCGATGATGAGGAAAGATGAAAGAAGGGCTCTTCTTGGACAGTTCCTCAGAAGCAGGGTGGACATGACATGGGCAGGAACTTCAGTGCAGGCCGACAGGAAGCAGTTCATGTAAGGGTCACCACTTAGGTTTGAGGTGTTCAGAGATAGTCCAAAGTAACCAATGTTAACAGACATCCTTTAAAAAAGAGAAAAAAAGACAATCTGCATTACTGTATTGGATTTCTTGACATCAGCACGTCAATTATGTACATTTAAGTTGAAACACTTTTGAGATAGTTTAGAATCTTTAAATGGACTTACCAAAGAGTTAGACACAAAAGTGTGATGAGCCTTAGTTTTCTGGATTTCAGTACGTCAATAATGGTGTATTTCTTTATTTTCTGCCCATCTCCAAACTGAATACATGGGGGAAAGGTTATTTGTGATCTTCCTGGCTAAAATATAAACCATTTCACATATAGATAGTTGGTTTCTGCTGTGTTACTATTCAAATGTTAATCTATTCTATTTAGTACCTTTAGCAGGCAGTGACACAGGTTAACCCATACAAATGAATACAATGGCATGAGATTATACAGCCAAGCTTCAGTGAAATAGGGGATCTCAATACAATTCAGGAATAAATGTAGGCAGGTAATTATGTTTCTAAATGGACCCCAGCACCATTGTTTTTTCACAGAAATTGTCCTTGTTAAATCCTGCGCATAGTATAAACGTGTGATAAGCATCTCACCCCAGATTCTTTAAAGATGACCTCTGGAGCTTCCACCTTGTTCTTCTTGGCAGCATGTCTCAGTATGAACTCTGCCTCTGCCACTCTCCCCTGAGAGAGTAGCCATCTTGGAGACTCTGAAATGAACCTGTATATTTATGCATTCAAGTTAGCGTTGGGATATTACTCAACATCATGGAAGACACAATACTTTTATCTGTTTGTGTGAATCTAATAATGTGATCTAAGACCAAAATAACCACACTGAAGCTTTTGGTAACATTTCATAATAATGTTAATTATATTTAGTTATTTATAAGGCTTTAGCTAACGATGAAGTAAGCATTAACAAAACATTTGTGTTTTTTTCGAGCCTTTAGTTAATGATGAACTAATGTTAAAGAAAACATGAATATATCTTTTTTGATAATTAATAAGTGCAATGTCAAAGGTCCTCTATTTTACCACCAGGGATTTGTACCAACTGGTAAAAATCCAACTCGATACAGTCAACTGGATAGGCTGGTATCTAGCATCACACATCTGGGTTGACACTACTACTTGTGATGTCACAAGTAGGTCACACCTAGTGGTAAAATATGGCTCCTTTAATATAACACTCATCACCAAGCTTAGAAACTGTCTTATCTTATTTCTGTTTATTTGAGCTTATGTCTTAGCTGAGCTTTAACAAATGCTGTCGTGCAACATACCACCATAAAGGAATGTAGGCCAAAGAGAAGGAGGAGATGACTGCCAGCAGTGTCCTCCAATCCCTGAAGCAGTAGGCCAGCCAGGGTAGCAACATGTAGCCGATGCAGTAGAAGAGGAACGTCCCCAGTGTTGTGAAAAGAACACGCATTGACTTACTCAGCAACTCGGTTCCTGTGAGAGATCACCAGCCGAATTAGAAATGTTTTTTGCCAAAGCACAAATGTGCAAGAAATCAACTTGTCCTTATTCCTTCATGCAATAAATACAAAGCTACAAAGAATAAAGTGGCGAAGAGGATAAATATATGATGAATTCCTAAATAAGCTCTGATTACACTAATGAAAGGGAATTTCGTGTGTGATGAAGTAAAGAATACACTGATTTGTTTTGTAAATTCAGTCACATTTGATCTAAGACATATATGCTTACCTAGTACAAAGGCAGATATATAGAGGGCTATCTGGGCAGCTCCAATGAAGAGGAAGGTGATGCAGAACAGTATCCATGACGTGGAGAGAGACTGAAGGAAAACAAATACAAACTGGGCTGCAAGGGAAACGAAAAGGACCTTCTTCCTGCCAAACCTGGAAAATAGATAATATTAAGAAAACGCATTAAGTTTTGCTATGCACCTGGATAACTTCAAATATAACGTCTCTGTCTTTATTTTCCTGTCAATTCCCTATCCAGCTGCGTTTATTTATTCAACAATTAACATCCATGTGAACGTGGTCCACCATAACAACTGAGTTTGACTCCCGATGCTAGCAGGAGCAGAATAGAGTGGTTTGCACATTACTTGGTGATTCATCAAAATACTTGTTTGTGTTATTCATGAAGACTGTAAGAGAAGGCAGTGGTCCTCATTAGCACATTTACAGCTCTATCTTGATCATCATCGTGGCACCCAGCAGAACTACCTGTTGAGTAGTTCTACCTGCTGGGTAGTTCTGCTGGTTGGTTTCTGATCTTAATACACCAACACATCATAACCAGTAGACAAGGCTGATGGTTTTCTATCTCCTTGGCTTTCCTTTAATCAGTTAGCAGAAACAGTTTCTTCTAACTCTATTTAACAATCAAACCCCAGCATTCAAGTACATTGTCAGATTCAATCCTAATGACATATAATGAAATCTTAAGTCTCTTGAAATTGTGATCAGACAAATAAAAGAGCTTAAAGGAATAGTATGAAGAGAAAGTGGAAATACCTGTCAGAAAGCTGGCCTGATATGAGGGATCCGATCAGGAAGCCCATAAAGAGGGTTGAAGATGCAAAGGGAACTTTCCATGAATCACCACAGACAAGGTCCCACTTTGAGAGAATAACAGACGTTTTCAAAGATAAATATTAGGACTGATTATCGTTTACACATACTGCAAAACATTATAATGGGTTTTTCCATTTGTAAGACACACATAGACGTGTTGCACATACAGCCACACTTATTGTTGGCCTCATTCATTGTACTAGAGTATTAATACACAGAATCAAGGTAGCACACACACCGTCACGTTTGTGTGGAAAGTGTACACAGACGTGCGTGTCCTCACACAGACGTTCAGCCCCCACACACACGTGCACCCCCTTACCTCTGTGACGATGGTGGATTTGAAGATGTCTTGGCTGTAGCTCCAGCCGTCCACACAACCCTCAAGCGCCACATCGGTGAGGTTGATGTCCCTGCCAGGGATGAGGCCGAGGGCAGACAGGTTGCTGACCACGTCCAGTCTGTACCGGCTGCATCGGCTGGGCCGCTCCTTGCCGCTGGCCGCCGTCTCTGTGGGAACTATGACCGCCCGCCATTCGGCCGTCAGGTTGGCCTGGTGGGGAATCAGGCAGTGGTGTGGGGGCACGGCCCCGACGAAGACGATGTAGAGGCCGGTGAATCCGGTGGAGATGAACACGGTGTTGAGCAGGAAGAAAGCCGCCCAGAAGTAACGGCCCGATTGTCCTATGAAGGCAGTGTCTTTGTCGTAATCGCCCATTCTCTCAATTTATCTATGTTTTTACCTAATTTAACTTGAACCTTTCTTTATAAACCTGACCTTAAAAAAAAACAGGGTTGGGGGGGGAGTGGGGTAGGAAGAGGGGGGGCAGGGAAGAACCAACCTGCCTTGGAGAAGTTTCAAGAACAGACTACCACTCTCGCCTGGCGTAAGGAGGAGAGTGTATACGCACACACACAGAGAGCAGGCAAGGAAGAAAGGGAAGAAAGGAAAAAAGTTAAAGTCTGATTCCTGACTTGATGGAGCGGGGACGAGACCCCCTTGTGAGTGGCCTGAGGACACAGCTGCAGCGCTGGCCCCAGACTGCCAGCATTAATACTCCTGCAGAGAACAAAAGAGCAAGCTGTTGAAC
>OOFH01100908.1:0-10462 GCA_900323355.1 Merlangius merlangus
CAGGTCAGATGATTCCACTGTTGGCCTGTCGCCAGCCCAGCTGGTCTCTATCATAGTGAGGAAGATGGAAACATAGAAAGGAAGAAAGAATTAGGGTCAGACAGAAATGGTTTGTAAAATGTATATATAATGATAGTTTCTAAATCTATCATTCTGTTCTCATTTTTGTGTCATTGGTTATTTTATTGTGTTTATCCACGCCTGCGTGTGAGCATGTGTCTCTGCATTATTGTTGTCTATGTGTGAATTGTGTGTGTGTGTGTGTGTGTGTGTGTGTGTCTCTTTCTCTGCCTCCCTCTCTCTCTGCCTCTGTGTGTGTGTGTGTCTCTCCCTCAACTATCATGGTCGGCCCACCCTCGGGGTAGGTGCGTGTGTGTGTGTGTGCTGGTGTCTTCCGCTGCACCAGTCCAGTGACGCTGAAGGACTCAGAGCTGACTGTGGGGGCCCTGGGCGCAGACCATGGGGCCATAGCACTGAATGGCCCCCTCCTCTCGTCCTCTCCTGTCTGACACAACTTGTTCACTGAAGTGAGGAGAGGATTGTTACAAAGAAAGAACAAACCGAGGACCACAACATCAAAGTACATCGTTGACTTGGCGAGGAGGATGATGGTGGCCGAAGAGATCGTGATAGTCTTGTCCGGGGGAGGACCATGGGGCTTTCGACTGCAGGGAGGGCTGGAGCAGCAGAAGCCCCTCCAGGTAGCCAAGGTGAGCGAGCAGCCGACTCTGAACAGGTGGGAGCTGAGACGGTCCTGGCCCACTGGAGTTCTACATGGTGGATCCGTAGTCGTGGGGTCAATCTGGAAAAAGGAACTCATGTGATGGTGACACATGAGAACAATCTATCAGGTGTTAATGGGAACAACTGATAGAAATGTTGCAGAGAAAGTGTGCCTATGGCGTAGTTTGGATCATTTGAGTATTGGGGCTTGAGTTGTTTGGTTTGGGGTCCAGAATGTTGTGAGACTCTGTTGTGGTCTATAACCGGTGCGCACATGATTAAGAACTATGTTAACTTTGAATTTTGGGGTGAGCTAACAACCATAAACCATTGTCGGTCAAGGTTTTGTTGCACGTTCATGTTGTCAAGAGACTCTTAATTCATTTCAGGCCAAATACACACACTCCCTAAGGGACCATGATATTCAAATATACCTTTGTCAGATCTTCTCGGATCAATGCGGTTTAGTTTTGTTGGGGTTGTTCTTCGGCCAAATATATGACATGTACCATCTGTAACCTTTTTTTCTTCAATGGCGCTTGGAATTTGGCAGTAAACGTGACTAATAAAGGTCATACTTTTGTACAGCTTGAATCTTTTGTTAGTGTTTTATAACATGTAGGATAGGAACAGTGTGTTAAATATATATTACATGAAATAATGTAACAGATTTCCTAAATTAAATCCATAACCATATGAGTTGACCAGTTAGCAAAAGATCAGGGTAATATATCCTTTGATTAAATTCAATATTGCCAAAATCCAAATAGGCTGATTACATAGTATCAACTAGGGACACTATTTATGTTACAGGATCCCAGCCTGTCTTAATGGGGAAGGTATGCTCTTCGACACTAATGGCTCAGACTGTTGGCACAGTAAAATCGTTTCCATTACGTCAGATGAGGTTCATCAAACACAGTGCTTGGAAGGTGATCCATGGCAAGCAATAGCATTGTCTGTGTTCAATCTCAATCGGTAAATGTTGAATTGTTGGCACTTAAATCTGTATTGTATAAACCCCACGAAAGCAAGTGTATTTGCATGGGCAGAGTCTTTTGGGTATTTAAACATTTGTTTTAATTTATGTACAGTATATATGTGTTTGTAGTTGTATGTGTGGACAGACGGACTGACAGACAGAGCGACAGACAGACAGACGGTTGACTAAGCACAAACTGCTCTTCCTCTAAGTCTCTATCCTCAGAGGAGAGGCAGTGTGTTACAGGGTCAGCTGAGGTGTGGTCATTGTGTCCTGGACCCCAGAATGATCACAATACCCTGGTATAGCACATAGATAGATATACAAATCCTCTTTATGAATGCTGCGATAGCTTGAAAGGAATTTCAAAGGTTTGAAGTCGGTTATTCATTCATTTCGATTTTGTAACATGTAAACTGTGCTGACCTCATTTCAATCGAGAAAACCCACTGCCGTGCAGTGCAACTTTTAGCATACTAATAAATCTAAGCCTTTACAATGCAATGCAACATGGAGGACAGTTTGGGATTGTCATAATAATAACACAAGATCAAGATCACATCCTTGACGTCTCTGGAACCCTTGCTTGTCCTTCACCATAGAGAATATAGAGTAGACCCAATCCTGTAGGGGATCAGAAGTTTACAAACAGGTGGATTTGGTTGAAATTTTTGCTTCATTCAAATGTCCACCATGCGTGTCCATCGACTTTGTTGATGCGGGCCGTCACTTTATAAGCAGGTGTCATTTTATGCACGTGCGCACACACACACACACACACACACACACACACACACACACACACACACACACACACACACACACACACACACACTTGACTCTACAACCACAAGGTGACTGACTGAATGACTAATTGACATGCCACACTAGAAGCAGGTGTTAGCCACAACAAGAGTGTTGTGGCTAACAAGGAACAAGAGGGACCTGCTGGGAGTTCATTACATGTAAACCACATTTGTTTTTAGAGTGACCTTAAGAAACCTTTTCATCCTAACCTCTTGTAATGTCTTATATGCATATGTATAGTGTCCATGTTTTATTTCTGCTCAACAACAGTGCCAGGGTTTATATTTGCATTGACCTTGGCAAAATAACCAAAATAACGGACATGAGCCTGTTTAGAAGTGGGCATCCTGCCACAGTTTGCCATCTCTTCTGAGTGGAATGCTTTGCAGATAGAACAGTAGCCCCCACTTGAGTTGCAATGTATCTGGTATGTGGCGGCTACACAGTGGGCATTGAGTGTCCCAAACAAGACCTGGTGTGTGTCTGGCAGGTATTAACACAGCAGGACCAACATCAGATGGCTTGTTGCCGACTTTATGAAGAAAAAATGTAAATAATAGGAGTGACATTTATCCATCTTGAAAAATATAAGAATGTTTAAGGGTAAAATGTCAAGATCCAAAAAGTGTATGGTACAATTCAATAGTGTAATACTGCAATTCAGAAATGTAATTTATAAATGACAATCTTCAGACATGTGCTTGTGTGTGGGTTTGTGTGTGTGCGTGCATTTCTGTGTCTTATGTATCCCCCTGCTGGAACAGGTACGGAAGCGCAGCAAGGCATGCAGGGCCGGTCTGAGAGAGGGGGATGAACTGGTCTCCATCAATGAGCAGGCATGTGGAAGCCTGTCTCACGGCCAGGCCATGAACCTCATCGACAGCTCTCCAGGACTGCTCCACATCCGGATCAAAAGGTCAACCATGTTTAATGGATGATATGTAGTGCTGCTATTATGCTATGCGTATGATATCTAATATAACACTTATTTTTTACTTATTCACCTATTCGACCTCTTCACGCAGGGCGCCTGCTGGCTTCCAGTCTGTCGTGCTGCTGACGCGTGCCCCCTCGCCCCGCATCGACAAGGAGTACCGCGCCGCTCTGAGGGCCATGTCCCCCGCCCACAGCCAGCACCCGCCTGTCAGAGAGATCCACCGCAGCCAGTCGTCCCTGACCAGCGGCCTCACCTCGCCCCCCGGCAGCGAGGCCTACTACGGCGAGACGGACAGCGACGCTGACGTGATGGCCTATGGCCGGCAGCGGCGCCAGAAACGCCGGAGCCCCAACGCCGCCAACCCGGGGAAGCTGGGCGGGCGGTCCTCCCCAGAGGGCGGGGAGACGTCCGAGATGAGCGGCTACGACAGCGCCCCGGACGCCCGCATGTTTTCCGGCCCCCTGGACGGATGCGTGGGCTTCGGAGGGGAGGGGATGAGGGCGACGGTCGTGGACGGTCGAGAGGCTCTGCCGGGGGTGGCTCGGAGGGAAGTGATCTACCAGCCTCCGGCCCCGGGGCTTTGGTCATCTCAGACGTCCACCGAGACCTCCTCCATCATCTCCTCGGCTGACGACCAGGGGCCCCGGGATGGGGGCCCGGAGGAGGACAGCGGCTTCCTGGAGCCATCCAACGTGCCCCTGGTGTCCCCCGAGAGAGCCAAGGAAGCCATGATGCTGGGCTCCCGTAGTCAGCTGGTGCCTATGGTCGGGCCCATCGACACGCCCGTGGATGAAACGCTAATCACCACCTACGTGGAGAAGGCCAAGCAAGCTAGTGAGTACAGCTGATGTTAGTAAGAAAGGCCAATCGGTGGCCAGTCAGTGTGGTTATGACTGACTAACTAATCTATTGGTGTGTGGATCTGAACTGACTGACTGATTGGTTATTGGATATTGTCAAGGACTGTCTGATGAATGAATTTGATTGAATGTATCTATTAATTTATAAAATGGATTGCAACAACAAACAAACAAACAATACAGGGGCTACTTCAATTATTGTTCTATTGAAACATTGAATCATTCATTAATGTAAAGGAAGACACATTGAGCCTGATGTGACTGTGTTCAAGTCCAAGGTTCCTCTGTTAAAGTAAGAGGGGCTGGTACATGCTGCTATATTTACTCCCCCAGTTCAGCGATCCGATAACCTCCTAGCTCAGCCCAGGAGCTTGGAAAAGCATCTGCAGCTGCTAGCTGGTGTCAAGTAGCAGCGGGGGAATACTTCCCTAGCTAGCCCTCACCCCTACACCCTTCATGGTTGTCGTATGGCAATGGGACATGTATCAGAACTATGAAGGCCTACTGCTCATGAGGCGATTGAGATTTATAAGAGGCAAAATAAAGAAATCCTATTGTATAGGGGCAGGGACATGCAGGGCAATCAGGTTGCAAAGCATCATGTTTCCTTGTGTGAACACTAAGGCTTTACTCATAAGGTCTGGGAATTTGCTGGGCTGGTAGATTTAAAAGTAGATTGGCTGTTTTAAGAACTTCAATAAAATGACCAAAAATATCCATAAACTCTTACACTGGGTCAACTTGAAGCATTCTGACGTCCAAATCAGGGATGCTGAGATCTAAATTTCTCATGTGATCTAAAATAATTGAACTGTAGCTCACCTTTAAAATACTTTGTCACTGGATCTTCATTCAGTTCGCAAACTTTCAGTTGAGTTTTGTGTATGTAGTGCTGCTAATGTGTAAATGTATCCTTTACCCAAGCTAATGTGAGAAGCGGTAAGGCTTGACCTGAATTTTCTTCTGGAGGTGCTCCTATGTGAAAAGGGGAAGCCTGTTGAGGATTTTCTGGTTAGCATGAATATACCTGATGTCATAGTCAGAGTTTAGTCTAAAGGTTAAATTATACCGTATGATACCAATTTTTACAACCGTAGTCATGTTTGTAAGCTTGTATTGAATTACCTCCCAGCCTGATTGGTGTACATCGATCAGTGCTTTAGGCTGAAATGCCTAAAGATCCTCCAAAAATGTCAACCATTAGATGGCAGCAAACTCACCAATGTAATCTTGTCTATGCTCCTAACCTCTATGACACTTGCCCTTCTCCAGAGCTGAACCGGGGGGACACTGCACAGGACAAACATGTAAAGGAGGCCAAGACCAAGTGCCGAACGATTGCATCTCTGCTGACGGATGCTCCTAACCCTCACTCCAAGGGTGTGCTGATGTTCAAAAAGAGACGTCAGCGGTCCAAGAAGTACACTTTGACCAGCTTCGGTAGTGTGGACGAGGACATGTGCCAGGAGTCCCAGGAAGAGGATGGTGTATTTCAAGGAAGTGAGTCAGAGTTTGATGAAGAAGGCTTCTCGGCTGCACCTGATCCAACCTGGGACAGCGACTGTCTGGATAAGCTGGATAAAAGGGCAGCAGCGAGTACTGGGGGTAGTGGAGAAATGTCTGGAGATGCTCCAAGTCCAGGGTTGAGTGACACCACGGGCAAAGGAGCCCAGCTGTTTGAGCAGCAAAGGAGAAGAGCTGCTGAACACGCCAAGAAAACGGAGGCTAAGATGCCTGCACAGTCTCAAAGCCAGGGGCACGACCAGTGGCAACCTCACGCAGAACCACAGGCACAAGCAGTTCTCCCGTCTCCACAAATGACACAAATCTTACGAGATGATGCTCAACCTATGATGGCCCAAGCTCCAGTCGCTGTGTTAGGTAACCAAGCTAATAGCAATATAAGTTACACTGGAGTGGGCACAGCCAGCATGGTCATGCCGCCTACATCTACAACCCCCTCAGAGTCATCGATACCGGACGTTTTGTCTAGTAATGTTCTCAACCGAACCGCCCGTCCCTTTGCCCCGGGTTTCATAACCAGCAGGTCTGCCACAGCCCCTGTTGTGTTCCGTCCATCTGTAGCAAAGAAGCCCCAGCGTCCTGCCTCAGCGATGATTGCATTGACGCCATTCTCCACTTCCTCTGAGCCATACAATAATGTTGCGTTGGCAGCTATGCCACCCTCACAGCCGATTGGTCCACCATCAATGTTCTCACCGCCTTTCAGTCAGTCTGTACCTGGTGGTCCTCTCCCCTCAACCCCAATGGCCTTTCCCAATCAAATCCCTCATCCTTCTCCTTATCAGGTACAGCTCATGCAGGCCCCACAACCAATGACAAGTGCTCCCCAGGCTCCATATACATGTGTGGCTTCCCCGCCAATGCCTCCTGTATCAATGCACCAACCAGTTTCATATGGACCTGTCGCTCCAAGTGATGCTGCGCCATCGCTCCAAGCTTCTGTAGCAGCTGCTCCTAACCCAGTTGTGCCAATCCTTCCAGTTCAGGTGCCAATGGTTCAGACACCGCCCGACCAAGTCTCCCTAGCCCCTTCAGCTCAAGTGTCTGTTGTCTATCAGCAAGCCGCTGTGGCTCCTACTCCTGTCCCTGGGTCAACAGGTCGCACAGGCATTCTGTTGGATGCTCGTCGGCGTGGTGGGAAGCATAAGCCTATGTTCAATGTTCCAGAGGTCAAGAAGAACTCACCTAATCCTCACCTGCTGTCCATGGTTCAGAACTTAGACGAAAGACCTGCCCGATATCGGTACGGCCAGCCTCCGGAGGCCTACAGCGAAGGTGTGGAGGAAGACTACAGTGATTCTGGTAAGGGCAGAATGCCCCCCCCGGTGGCCCCCAAGCCTCGGGTGATCCATGAAGCCCCCCAGATTCCTCAAGCTGAAGGCAAGGGGGCTCAGCTGTTTGCCCGGAGGCAGAACCGGATGGGCATGTACGTGGTGGACACCCCACCTGAGACTCCCTACCAGCAGGAGGTAACCTATAATGCTCAATCTCAAGCCTTATCCCCAAATCCGTCCCTCACATCTCCATGGAAGTATTCCCCCAACATCAGAGCTCCACCACCCATTGGCTACAATCCCCTCTTGGCTCCATCTGTCCCCGTTGGACCTCAGAGAGATGCAGCTAAGCATGAAAACCCAGCTAGAGGGGGAATGGGCGTGCAGAAAGAGGGAATAAAAGCATTGGATTTCATGAGAAGGCAGCCTTACCAGCTCAACTCTGCTATGTTTAGTTATGGAGGCAGTAATGCTAATCTGTCCACCATGCCTTCCTACCAGGCCCAGCAGCAGCACGCTGGTTATTCCAACACATTGGTGGGAAGCTCGCTTACCCAACCAAGGCAGATCCCTCTGAAAACTGCTCGCGTGTATGAAATCAAGCGCTTCTCCACACCAACACCAATGACAGCACCCTCTCTGACACCCAAGGTTATCGCTCCCCGCTCAGCCACCACTCTCGGGGAGCGTATCACACGTTCCGACATGATCTCACCACCTCCTAAACCTCTAACTCAAACCCATGCCTCCTTTTCAACCTTTGCTCCGACCTCAGCTCCTCTGACTGCCTTCAACTTCTCCGCTGCACCTGCTGCTAGTGTCCCGGCGTTCCCGTCGTATGCTCCAGCCCCCGCACCAAGGCCCGCCCCAGCTGCGTTCCAACCCGCCGGCCTGCCCAGTCTACCACACATCAATACAGCACCTATTCCACACTATGTTCCCAACGCCCATCCCATGCCCTACACCCCAGTGTCATATACCTCTGGGCTCCAGTATGCCAAGCAGTTTCAGAGCGCCCCGGAGCTCAGCATACTCGCCTCCTTGCCCCCACTGAAGCCCAACCCTGTCCAGGTGCCCAAGCCTCGCTTTGTTGCCACAAAGCGGGGAGTCCAACCTGGTGTCTGGAGACCAGGGGCTTTTTAACTCCAATGCACCATCTCATTTACAGTTTATGTTTTGAATAAGTTTGTGTCGATTGCAAGGTTGAATATTAACAATTTTTACTTCTTTTTTTTGGGGGGTGGGGGGGGTTGCAAAATGCTGCTTTACACATTTATGTTTTTGTTGACACTGCTTACACTATGCTCACGTTTGGCTGATTGACATAAGATGTTGGGGACATGCTAGGTCATTGTTAAGTGTTGAACAGCAGGTCAGGTATGTGCCTGTAAGATTTCAGAAACGACTTCTAGAAGACGGCTATGGATTCAGTCATCATCATCACTGTCTAAGTGGAGCCTGGACTGAACTGCTTTGAAATGTCTGAAATGTTGGAGAATCAGTTGTGGAGATGAGTTTATCGAGCACATATTGGACAGCCACCATATGAGCTAAGTGGTTTTGTTTCCCTACTGTTTCTGGCTCGTACACTTGAAGATCCAGAGGATTTTCATTGAACCATTTTTGTGTATGGTTAAACACTTAAATTAATTGCAAAATATGTAATTTTATTAAAGAATCACAATGTAAGTGGTATTTTTTCTGGTCTTTTATGAATCAGAAATATAAAATGCTAATATATTATTGCGTAAATAGCTGGTCACAAAAAGAGTTGTGTATAGCTAACTTTGGCCAGACAGAAATGTTATATTTTTCTACAGGGTTCTGGTTAAAAAGTGCCCTGGCTGTGGCTGAATACACTGTCACTGGATGTCTCAACCACACCTTCCTGGTACCAGAGTGCCCTTTCTTGGATGATTTAAATCCGTACCTTGTATTTAATAAATGTCGCTAATGTTTGAATGTTTATTTTGTGTTGCGTTATTTTGGCGTAATATAATTGCCATCTGGGTGAGGTGAAAAAAGCAAAGCACCGGCATTTTATATAAGAGGGTAACAGAGACGTGGACAGAGACAGAAACAGGGACTGAGACCAAGCCAGAAAATTGACTGAAGGGCTTGGAAATACAGCCTATAAATGAAGTCCTCTGGTGTTATTGAAAGTTGTAAAGACAAAGTTCTGCCTGTACAAACTCACTTTAGAGAGGGGCACATCCAGAAATCAGCAGCGAGAAAATTAATCGAAAAGAGATCTACAATAGTGTTAAGTCCAACAGCCTGTCGAAATTAAAAGAGCATTTTAGTAAAAGTTTAAATTCTGCAGGCTTTGGCAAGGAAGAGAGAGGGAGTGATACCCTAAAGGAGACGCATATAGGAAACGTGTTTGCCGGTGGCTCCCTATAACAAAGAAGATTTGAAATGTTGCCTATGGATAAAAACAATCACTGCCCATAACCATCAAGCCCTTTGAGATAATGGGGATTTCAATGCTGATATGAAGTCTACTTGTAGGGCTGAGATTGTTGGGAAGAGTTTAAAAAAATATATATTTCAAAGTTGTTTTTGTATTCATATTATTATAAAAATAGTATGGGTCAAAATATAAGAATGTTACATGTCTGGATATAGAGCGAATAAGGTGTGAGTGTGAACATGTTTATTATGCAAACATTATATAGCAAGCGCTTTACACTGACTTGGGCACAAGGCATTTTTAATTAAATAAAGGTAGCAATGAAAGCTTTTCAGTGGTCTGACTGAATGTGTGACTTAACACTGCCCCCTGTCGTTTAATGTGTGACTTACAGTATCTGGAAGCATCTGGTCGTAAATAGCCTGCTTGGGCTAGAATATCTTATCAAACAGCAATACAAATACCGTAATATAAATGTGGTGATTGACATAATATTTTATATTGCTTATCAGCCTATAGACCATTAATATGTATTAGAAGGCACCAATAATCGTGTCTGCACAATCATGGATTTCAGCTATTATCTATTCATTCCGAGGGGATATGCACTTTTAATTAGTTGTATTTCATTTGCTCATGTGTCACCTTCAATTATTAAAAACCAAACACAGGGCACAGTAGGCCTACTATAATCCTGTATCGTTCAAAAGATGATCTTACTACAAATAGCAGGCCTGTCGCATGCATCAGTACTCAAGTCGATGCATGTGCCAAGCAGCCTGCAGCTCACACACATACACACACGCACACACACACACACACACACACACACACACACACACACACACACACACACACACACACACACACACACACACACACACACACACACACACACACACACACACACACACACACACACACACACACACACACACACAC
>OOFH01100912.1:2500-11942 GCA_900323355.1 Merlangius merlangus
TAAGGGGATTAAAAGTCAATACAAATAAAGCTAAGCACGTAAAAGGATAAAGTCACCAACACAATCCCTTCCTCTCCTAATCCTTTCTGGACAACCAAAGGATTGCCAGAAATATTAAGTAGCTTGACTCGCTCTCTTTCCAGTCTTTAGCTGACCCATAGTAGACCCATAACTATAAAAAACACACTGCACTAGTCGAGTTCCCTCCCCATTGACTAACCACTTCAAGAATATATCATGGCTTCACAGTTATTCATGACTAACCCCACCTCCCTCGTAGCAGTAACTATTGTTGCGTTTCCAAATCGTGTCATCATACAGCTGTGCTACTTGGAGGCCATGGGAGAGGCTGTGGTAGGAACAGGAAACAGTAGAGCGTGTACAAGTACTACAGAATTGGAATCTATTCAGAGTGACCCAGCTTGGCGGCCCATTGGGACACCATTCCATCTCCATCCCTCCTAGTCTCCTCCCCTCGAAGTTCCCCTGGCTCCCATCTCTCAGCTGACCCATCAGCCTCATCGCGTTAAAGCGGGACATGGCTCTGCCACGCTGCCTGGTTACCCTGTGCCAGATCGGGTGTTTCACCTCCCGCTGAGGCTGGCCTACTGCGAGGGCTGGCGTCAGTGTCCGCCCATGAAGGTGGGTGCCGGCCGGGTGTTGGCATATGGCATTGAGCACATGGATCACATATCCACCACCCTTGATGATCTATGAATAATACATGAGGTGGCTTGCCTAGCCATACAGATTTTTTGTTGAAAATAAAACGTAAAACATAAGTCTTCACCAGTGACGATGAATATGAATACGAAGAGTCCCTTCACTTAAATCTTATTATGATAAACAAGGCAAATGTCCAATTCATTGGACTTTTAATTCACCTTCCATCGCATGTCATTGTCCAGCGCTCCTCTTGTCTCGTCACTACTCCCCTCCTCTCTAAACTCCCCTCCTACCCTCCTCTCCAGAGGTGACTGGGGAAAGACTGCAGGCAACACGGTGATTGGAAACAGATGGAGGAAGGGAGTGGAAGGCATCAACACTATTAGTGGGGGATTCAGCTCTATGCAGCGCACAAACAACTCTAATGCAAAACAAAACCACCAAGCCACTCGTGACCTCTAGCCATATGCAGAAATAACAATTTTTACTTCATAATGTACATTCCTGATTATAACATCGTGGATATGCCATCTTCCTTGCATTGACATACAAGTTGTGATATTTTGGATCCACCAATAGTAAATGTAAACTTTCTTATTCTATGTCGTAGCCTACTCTCCGTGGTTACAAGCGGGAGGAGTGGTCAGATGAGGTAAGACGAGGCGCAGTAGTGTTTTCTCAAACAAACAAACAGCTCCTTAATGTTATTTTTGGCATCCTTCACCAAACCCTTTCTCAGATTCCCTTCTACAATGAGTAATGCGGTCGCAGTCCTCGGTCGAAACTCGGCGATTGGTGTGCAGTAGGTCACCCGCACCTCCCTGGACTACTAACGATATAAACTGCTGCAAACACGTCATTATCACCAACATTGTTGGTTCTTGTTACATGAGAGCAAAACACAGCAACACTTCAGGGGAACCTGTTGTGTACAGTGACACTGTACACCAGCATGGCATAGTTGACAAACAATGATCTCTGCACAGATGTCCAGTCAGCAAATACATAGCTAATATCATGCAGTTCAAGAGTAGTATAGGATACCTGGTTGTTGGCCAAGGGGGGGAAAAAAAGAAAATCACCCGTCCCTAAACAATCGTGGCCACATTCTATTCTTTGAGCCACGGACCACACCCTTCATTCACTATTGCGCACTGCTGTGTAAACTATCCTCATCGTAAACGCAACGTTACCGATTTCCACACACTATGTAATTCACAAGAACCTTGTTGAGTCACTGGAAGTAGTACACATGAACAATGCCCAAATGACGAGGAGTTAAGAAGAGAATAGCACAGAACCCCTGTCCCTGTAAGAATGTCCATCTCATTGTAGCTGAAGTCGTAAGTTAAGTCAATATCGTTCAACCAAATCCAAAACGAACTAACAAGACTAGGACATGATCTGAAACATTACTATTCCGTCTTATCGTGCTAATACGGTTAAAAAAGTAAGTAGGACTAACGTTACTAATCGATATATGGATAAACATCAACACATCTGTACAAATGGACAATTGCATATACATGTTCGGGTGGGGACGCAATCACATGCACGCAAACGCAAGGGGTCGGAGAAAAACACATTAGTCTTCCTAGTCTGATTTTTGACTTGTAACATGGATCTAGTATAACAAGATGGGGATTGGGGAAACTACTTGACATAAATTTAATTTTAGCCCATAGACCAGCTCCGATGTCTGCAGCATTGAGCCAACCTTAACTATACCTTCATCACACACAGAGAAATATCTTAGCTTGGTTTGGCTAGAGGTGTTATTTTACGTCGGTTCGAGGGGATTCACATGCTATTAGTAGTCCCATCGATTGATTCGAAACACACTGATGTATCCCAGGGACTCATTCGAGGTTATCGTTAGCAGTTTAGCTCCGCCAACTAGCTAGAAAGCGCAAGTGTCTGCAAGTGACAGCTTGCTAGTTTATTGACAAAGTAGCGTGACGTAAATTACAATAATTGCGGAAATAAAAAAATAACCAAAAACCAAGATAACTTATTTGCTTACCTATAGATAATGGGAGCCGACAAATAGTGCCAAATAATCCCAATCTCACCAATGAACGCTTACTTTCTCACTCGTACCAAGGGCGGTAACACAGGAAGACAGAACCACCGTTTCTTGCTGAATGACGGAGAAGTTAACCAATCGTTAGATATTAAAGTTGTCCCGCCTGTTTTTTTTGAATGACCAATAGGCTGAGAGTCTCTGGTCTCTGGGAGGGGCTTGTGGCATGACCATTTCGTTCTGGGCAGAGCCTGATCTGGGCAGTAGGTCCACGCCTATGGTCCACGCTCGTAATCGCTGGTAACTCTCCAGGAATGGACTACAATACTTTGATTTCTTTGTTAATAACAATTTACCTGAATCAAACAGAACAGTTTGGCGCATCTATTTGTGATGGTCGTTATTTATAATGTCGATTATGGTTCTATAAAGATGAAAGTTAGGACAATACAACATATTTCGATTTATTTTCTCACTTCTCATGAACTTTCATTTTATAATTTGCTTTCGATAATCATTAAACGATAAGTTATTTATGAGGCTTATTGATTTCCATAAATTAATTGGTGGGCTAACCAAGTTGTATTTTTTAAATGTAGGATTTTATTTATGCCAGTAGTTTTGATTTTATGCCTCGATATATGGCTAGATTTAAGTAATTAGGTAAATTATTTAAACGGTGGAAATCGTAAGTGTTCATAGTTCTACAAATTGTATCCAAATGTTTTGTATTTATAACATTTCGGACTCGATTGTATTCAGCTCAGAAAAATAAATAAACATTTATATGCATATATGTATGTATAGCCCTGCCTGTGTGTATATTGAGTGTTTATGAGGCTCTTCAGGTCCAATATTTTCCTTTTTGTTCGCTGGTTATTTTAAAAATAGCAAAGATTATTACATTTGGCAAAATTAATAGTTTGAATGGTGTCGCCCCCCTGTGGCTAAAAACATTATTACACAGATGCTTGAACTAGGAAACAAAACTTGTAAATAACTCTTTCTACTTCCGGTTGACAGCGATTTCTTTCATTTGGGAGAAATGGCGGACATGGACGAACTATTCGGGAGTGATGGAGATAGTGACAATGAACAACGAGGTAATACATTTTCCGAATATTAACATATGATTTTGGAGTTGTTCATGCATTTGACTGATTGTGTATACGAAATAGCCAACATTTCCCCTGCGCCGACAACATTTTGTCCGTGTGCCGTAGAGTTTCCTATGTTGTGGCAACGTTATGCGAATGGTCTCTAATCGTTTACTGTTGCATCTTACAGAGTCTGGGTCGGGCTCCGGTTCGGACTCTGACAACGAAAGACCTCGGTCCGCCAGCAACGCCTCTGGCAGCGGCAGCGATAGTGACAGGGGACGGCCAGACGAAGAAGAAGGGGGGAAAGCTAATATGAACCAGGTTGGTAACGTGCACTTGTTTTGGTTTTTACAACCCCATCCGTGGATACAACATCGCCTTTGCCTTAACACATCTTCTGCCATGCTAGGAGCTCTTTGGAGATGACAGCGAAGACGAGCGACCCAGCGTACACAGTGGCAGTGGCAACCCGTCAGAGCACTCGGGGAACCGTTCCGACGCCTCGATGCACTCCGACGCGGAGGACAACGAGCATTCTGATGCTGAAAGGCACAGCGGCTCGGATGTTGGCCGCCGGGACGAAGAGGATGATGACGAAGATGCAGGGCATCGATCAGATGCTGGGAGTCCTGCTGGAAGTGCCGCTGGAAGTGCCGCTGGGAGTGCCGCTGGGAGTGCCGCTGGGAGTCCGGCTGGAAGTGCCCCTGGCAGCCCCGCCGGGAGTGCTGCTGGGAGCCCCCCTGGAAGTCCTGCTGGTAGCGCAGTGTCCGGGGCAGGGAGTGCTCGTTCAGGGTCTCCCCGCTCAGTGACCCCCCGCTCAGGGAGTCCACGGTCAGGGAGGGGGAGTGCCCACTCTGATAGGAGGTAGGTCCAAGGGCTGCCATAGTTTCTAGACATGTGGATTCTGTGAGGGGAAAGACGATCCACAGTACGGTCATTAGATTAGTAACGCACGATAACTAAACAACCAGTGGTTGACTGCCATTTCGTCTCAAATTGGACGCTTTGTCCATCCTTTAGAGCTCAAAGTTTAACGTTATTTTCGAATCTCTTTGTCATTCTAGCATTCACAGTGATCCAGGAACGCCCCAATCAGGGCCTGGCACCCCTCATTCCGTGGAAGGTTCTGGCAGGGAGAACCATTCGGATGATGAGAAGTGGGAAGGCGGGGCAAAAAGTGACCAATCGGAGGATGAGGAGGAGAAACGTCCACGTTCTGATGAAGAGCGGGAGAACTCTGACGATGAGGCACCCAGGCACAGGAAGTCAGGTATATTCTGATATGTTGACGAAGTTGATGTAGTGTTGTTGATACTGAATTAGCTACTACATTATACTTATTTCTGCATGTTTTCTTTTTACATAATTACTTTTGATTTGTTCCCCCAGAATCGGCAAAGGGCAGTGATAGTGAAGATGACTTCCTCAGACAGAAAGCCAAGAAAAAGCCGGCCTCCGATTCAGATTCAGACAGCGATGTTGGAGCAAGAAAAAGTAAAAGTAAAAGTCAGTGTCTATATCTATCTATCTATATCAATACGCATCAAATTATCAATCCATCCAACTTGGAATTGGTTGTTATCATATCACTCATATTTTTTTACAACGTAAATATTCGGTCAACATTCTCTCGTTCACCCTCCTTCTCCAGCTAAGAAGCCTGCAGCAGACGACCTGTTTGGAGAGGCGGATGACATCTCCTCAGACAGCGACGCAGAGAAGCCCCCGACTCCAGGCCAGCCCATGGTACTGTGGTTTCCCTTCTTCGAGAACAGTGTCATGTATTTGAAGGACTCTTTCGTTCGTTTTAAACGTTTTTAAACAAATATGCCCCGTCTTATGCCTGCCTTTTTCCCGGCATGGTCCACGCGTATACACCCGTAATACACAGACTGGATTTCGTGCCCCAATTTACCCTCTCAGACCCTACACATATCGGGGATTCCATTTTCATGTAAATGCGATTAGGCTTCCGGGCCTACTCTAATGAACCAAGTAAGCCGGCTCCGGGACAAAGGTGTATTATATCCCCCTCGGTTTCACCCAGACAAGAGAGTGAACTTGCAGGGTGTGCCAATCCGCGACCCGCACCGGATCGGCAGTGTCAAAACGCCTGGATGGATGATTCCGGTTGATCCCGTTGGCCAGTCGGGCCAGCTTTCAGTTTTCCATCCGTCTTTGTTCTCTTCTGTGTGTCCCAGGACAACGAGGAGGGGATGGAGGGCGACCGCCACGAGGAAGAGACCGTCCCGGAGACCCGCATCGAGGTGGAGATCCCCAAAGTCAGCACAGACCTGGGCTCAGACCTCTACTTCGTCAAGCTGCCCAACTTCCTGTCTGTGGAGCCCAGGTCAGAATCGATTTTTGGCAAGGAAGTAGAAAGTCGTTGAACCCTCTTTGCTTGCTTTGCCGTTAGACAATGTCACGGCAGCGGCCCTGTCGCCTCTTCTCTTGCAGACCCTTTGATCCACAGTACTATGAAGACGAGTTTGAGGATGAGGAGATGTTGGATGAAGAGGGTCGAACCAGGCTCAAGCTTAAGGTATGCGGTGGGCTTGAGGAAAGGACTCTTACGTCATGTGAGAATACGATTAGAAAATCCCCCAAAACATCCATTTAAAGTAGCCATGTGTCAGATAAGGCCCCTCCCAGTGAGTAGGCAGGAGCCTTTCGCAATTGTAAATAACATGACACCAGTGATACCGCTGTCCAATCTAACTGGCCACGTAACTGTGTGATGATACCTAGCATGGGTCGGCCACCTGGGTTCGGGGAGGGTGGGATAGTATGATTATTGTACACAACTACACGGGTACAGCCGGCTAAGCATTTTTGAAAGTAGAATATATCAGTTGGATGTGATTTATTTATTTTTTTTATAAAAATTTCGAACACTTTCGCATTAACCATTTCTGTCGCTCCGTCCCTCCGCCACAGGTGGAGAACACCATTCGGTGGAGGGTGAAGCGCGACGAGGAGGGGAACGAGATCAAAGAGAGCAACGCTCGCATTGTGAAATGGTCCGACGGCAGGTGAGTGACTTTGTGCGTGCGTGCGTGCTGCTTATCGGGGCGGGTGAATGGAGCACGGTCCGTCGTGCTGACAGCAGGGTTTGTGTTCCCCTTTCGCAGCATGTCCCTGCATCTTGGCAACGAGGTGTTTGACGTCTACAAAGCGCCCCTCCAGGGAGACCACAACCACCTGTTCATCCGGCAGGGCACCGGGCTGCAGGGGCAGGCGGTGTTCAAGACCAAGCTGACGTTCAGGTGCCTCCTTCCCCCCGCTCCGCCGCCCACACTGGGGGCCTGGAGCCACGCGGTTACCGTGGTTTCAGGGATACATTTGCTCTTTTGAAATGCAAACAAAGAAAGACATATCGGACCATTTACTTTATTTAACTTTATTTATGTATACCGTTTTATTTGGCCTACCTTTGCACTAGTCAGAACTATTTTGCACTATTTGGAATTTATATATTGTAAATATTACTTATTTAGTTTGACCTAATTTGATCCTTTTATACTTAACACATCGGGTTAGAGAAAAACGCAATTTCGATTCCTCAATTTGTCTTGCACATTTGTTGGAATTGACACTAAAGCTTTGACTTTGACTTTAATGCGTGTCTTTACTTTACTGTCTCTCTCTCTCTCTCTCTCTCTCTCTCCCTCCCTCTCTCGCTCTCTCCTACCAGGCCCCACTCCACAGACAGCGCCACCCACAGGAAGATGACCCTCTCTCTGGCCGACCGCTGCTCCAAGACCCAGAAGATCCGGATCCTGCCCATGGCGGGCCGCGACCCCGAGTCCCAGCGCACTGAGATGATCAAGGTGGGGGTCATAGGTCAACGCAAACCCTGCCACTCGCAATGCCTGGAGCATCCGGAAAACCTGTTTTACCCTGAATTTACAGTATTCTAAAATTGATTTATTATGACCATAGTGTCTGCAACCTATTGTCAGTGGGTCATTTTAGTTAAAAAAGGAAAAAATGCTGTCATCAATTTCTTTGAGAAATGTTTATTTTTAATGAGAACTCTGTTTAATCTAAGTCAACCTGTGTGAACTTTTAACATAGCCTTAAACCTGCATTATATAACTTTTCTACTAGAGCTATAGACTACATACAACAATATCTGAAAAACAAAGCAGAACTCTTCTCTATCAGTCGTTGTAATCTGGTTCACTCTCACCACGCCCACCAGGGTAGGACAAATATTTTGGGACTGTGAACGCTATAACTGAGCCAATAGGGGCTGCTCGTGGTCTGTCACACACACCGTGCGGCTTCCATAAAGAAGGCGGCCGTGCTCATTGATTGATTGATTGATTGATTGATTGATTGATTGATTGATTGTAATTTTTTTCAAATATGCCAGAAAAACATTTGGCAGAAACAAAAACAAGGATCTTTTTCCCTTTTTTCTTAACACATTTGAAAAGGAGTGGGTAGAAGCATACATTTGTTTAATCCCACCCCCTTTCTTTAAATCATACGACAACCCGTTTCCTTTAGTTAAATTAAACATGCAATTAATGCAATTATTACCTGGAAAATAATGATATTTTATTAAAGTTGCCCACTTGGAAGCACCAAACATATTTTCGAAAGCTGAAGTATATACAGTACATAATATATAGTAAACCTACGTATACACATGTCTACATATGTGCATTAACGCCTGCTGTTGCCTCGGTGGGGCGGGCGCAGAAAGAGGAGGAGCGCCTGCGCGCCTCCATCCGCCGGGAGTCCCAGCAGCGCCGCATGCGGGAGAAGCAGCACCAGCGCGGGCTGAGCAGCAGCTACCTGGAGCCCGACCGCTACGACGACGACGACGACGGCGAGGAGGCCGTGAGCCTGGCCGCCATCAAGAGCAAGTACAAGGGCGGAGGAGCCCTGCGAGGTGGGTGGCGGAGGAGGACGGAGGAGGACGGAGCGCTGCGTAGTGTGTGGGGCGGAACGGTTAATTGAATTCAAACCGACAGCGCCATACGTGACATGTGAATCGCACAGGCTGCAATTAATCTTTTTTTAATAATAATGCAGAACATAAGGAACTTTAAAAAGAAAAATCGCATACTAAATCGCAATCGCAATATTAGTCGAAATAATCACAATTCGATTATTTTCCCGCAAATGGTTGAGCCGTAGTGTGCTGCGGACAAATAGGCCGAGGTGGTTCGGGCCACACTGAGCGCAGCGCTGGCTGGATCACGCTTGTGAGAAAACCGGAGCTGCCCTCTTGAGAGGAGACCAGGAAGTCCGGAGAAGACGCGGGAGGAGGAGGCTTAGATTCCAACAACGGCCCAGAACCGCTCTGTGAAGAGGGCGTTTAAGATTAGATAAGACTTCATTAATCTCCCGCAGGAGAAATTTCGGGAGAGGAATAATTCCTAAACTAGGATAAGGATGATGACTACCGGGGCGATGGACGAAGGGTCCTAGCGTTCTCCCTGCTTTCTTCCTGCACTCTCGCTCGCTCGCTCACTCGCTCGCTCGCCGCTCATTTTCTATTGTCTCCCCCTCCAGAGGAGCGAGCGAGGATCTACTCTTCCAGCGAAGAAGGCTCGGACGATGACAAGGCCCAGAGGTTGATGAAGGCCAAGAAACTGGACAGTGACGAGGTGTGTGTCCCCTCCCCCCCCCCCCCACC
>OOFH01100955.1:13986-27753 GCA_900323355.1 Merlangius merlangus
GAGACGTAGGGGGGTAGGACTAGAGGTCCCCAGACCATGTTAGACCCCAGAGTGATCTAGTGGGCCTGTCAAACATGGCAGGGCTAGGTTAAAGTATGGTGTGTAGCAAGTCTGTTAGCATGACGAGCAGCCCATATAGATAAATCACAATTCACTCGGGAAGCGGTCCCACTCAATGACATATTCACTGGCTGCCTCCACAGCTCATTTGATTACGCTCCTGCCATGCCATTCATTTTTCTGAAGGATGAAGGGCTGATAATGTCATCAGCTCACTGAAGCGGGGACACCAGTGACTTAGAATAAAAGAGGGAGGGCGGTGCCTCATAATTAATTAAGTTTCTTAACCGTGCTGCGAGCGGAGAGTCATCACACTATTTTCCAGGGGCTTTTCAATTAGACATGCATTGTAATTAAACGCTGTGTCACACTGCTGTTTGGGCTGGGATCTATGTCCCGGCATTAACCACTGCCGTTTCTCATTGTGATAGATGGCACAGCACATCACAAAGATTGCCATTGCTTCTTTAGGAAATATTAAGCCGCTGTTGGTTAACAGTAGGAATCGGTACCAGCCTCTGACACCAATAGCCTCTTTAGATGCGAAAAAAAAATGATGAGGAAACAGACTAAATAGAAATAGGCTATTTACCTATTATTTCTGAATCAATTAATAAAAATGTTTACTATGTTTTACCATGGATGTGCCCATTCATTGCTTATTTGACTTCAGTAACTTTTTGAATACTAGAAAAGTTCTCAAAGGAAGGAGACGGGCATCTAGTTTAGGCGGTCGTGTATGATGGAGAAAAGCTGGCGGGCAGAGTGGGGGGGAGAAGATCATAGGATCAACACAGGTCCCCATGACATGTGTGGCATCACATGTCATGGGGACATTTGTTGTATCGACGACAAACTTGTGCTAGATGTTCTTTCATGTTTATAATGGCCTCAATTCAAATAAGCTGTGGGGCAGTATAAGGAAACTAATCACACACACTTTGTTTTATATATCCAATGTTAACTCAAAAATTAAAATTAAATGGGAATTTATCCTATAATGTTATTTTCTTGTATGTCATATCAATGCTGCTTCTTTCTAATTTCCGTTTGAAAAAATCCTTCTGTTTTTCTCTACATGGGATCATGGTAAATGTCCCTGTTTTTCATGAAATCAACCTCAATTGATGTTGTGATGAAATATAAATGCCAATTTTTTCAACAACCCATCTATTTCCCTTTTTCCAGGGCATAGGCCAAGCTGTCAATCATCGGCACACGCCAAGCAAGCCCCTTCTGACATTGCATTGATGTGAAGGAAGCCCAGTAGACGATTTTTATTTATTTTTTTTTTTTCATCTCATTTTCAATTGCTTTGTTAAAATATGCTGAGGGAGTGTTCTCAGTCATTGCTTTTTACCCTTTTGTTGGCCTATTGGCCATCTTCCTGAATGGCTGTAACAGGGAAATTGTTGTATAGGATAATAGATTTGGCCATTTGGGCCTGTGCAGTGCGAATGTTGTGTTGATGCTCCTGTCATAGGGCAGCAATGAATGGTCCATGTTATATGTCTTTTTTCCTTTGGCTTGTTTCATACGTGTGGAAAGTAATTTACATGAGGACATTAATGTAACCGTCATGTTCTATCCAAGATCACTGATGCAGAACTGCTAAAAGACAAGACAAGCCACAGCACGGATGCTCAGAGCAAAAGAGATTGAGCTGCAACACAACGTTAATGGAATTAAGTCAACAATTTCCATATCCATGAGCAGAGAAAGACAAGGAACATTAAAATAAGCATTGGCATGGAAATGGTAGAAGGAACTATTTTGGAGTCATTTACGAGTGTAATTTGTATGAGGTTAGGACAGTAATGGCTAATAGAGAGGGAAAAATGCATCAGTCTGTATTAAGGGAACTCGCAAGGGATCCTGCAGCATCGACTGTTTCTGTGATGTCTCCATTTGCCTCATTGTTGACTCCATATTAAATAAATGCACCTAAATAACCTTGAACCCTGTAACACTGCCATTGCAGTTATTTTCAATTATGTTTTCATAAATGCAGCTGAGCTGTATTCGATGGTGAACCGGTCAACCCATCAGAGAAGTGTTGTATGTCTGAAGCGGAGATGCCAAGGGAGGCTGAGCAGACAGGGAAGGGGCTGTGGGAGAAAAAAGCAGAATTACGGTACATGTTCATACCATTGCTTCTTGTCAACAGGGACAGCCACCCTACACCAAAGATCTACTGTAAATGGAAGGCTAGTGTGTGTGTGTGTGTGTGTGTGTGTGTGTGTGTGTGTGTGTGTGTGTGTGTGTGTGTACATATGTGTGTTTGTGGGGGTTTGTAAATACATAATTTACAGTATTTGTTGAACATCCCAAAGAGTGAAGCCCTTAACCAAAACGAATTATTTTGATTATGCCAACAAACTTTACTTTCTTGTTCAAACAAATTATTCTAATGGAATGGGATATATATATATATATATACACATATATATATATACACACACACACACACATATATACACACACACACATACATACATACATACATACATACATACACACACACACACACACATACATACATACATACATACACAGGTATACACATCTGCACCCATTACCTACCGACAACTACACATGAATACATAACACACAAATAAACAGAAGGCCAATCCTACAATGTTATAATATCTAAAAACAAGAAAAGGTAAATATAACCGTTTTCTAATAAACCACAAACAATTATAAAAGTGACACAATGTGTCAGAGCCTAGACTCAACGTAATTTGCCATTAATGATTAATTGATGCCCTTTTCATTAATTCATAATCCTTTTTATGGTTTGATCTTAATTGCTCAATAATGCTCATTTGGATCACAGCTAGACATCAATTAACTCACTTCTTTAACTCTAAAGAAGATATTATTTGTGAAACCAAGTATATACATGTTTTTTAATCATTATTATTATTATTATTATTATTATTATTATTAATGACAAACATTATTGAAGCAACAAAATACTTTGGGGGGATAATGTGGATAATGAATACAAAATAGGTTGTACAATACATGTACCTTTAAGTATAACATGGGATTTTACTGACAGGGATTAATAATCAGTACAAATTTGGACTAGACGTGTATTAGTGTATTAGTATTAGTATTAGTGACTTGGAATATGTTTTCTATCAATTTCTGAGCTGTAGGCACTAGGGCAACATCAAAAATCCTGGAATCTGCAAAAGCTAAAATCAGTAAGAGGTTAAAAAAGGTTACTCAAGTTAGCCCAAAAAAGTGTATTAAATCCATTTTCCTCCCATGTTTGATTCCAGCACTTAAATCGTCATGTCGCATCACATGTACCAATCTCAAAGCAATTTCCAGCCTGTCTTTAAACAACTACATCTTGTTAGGGAACAAATATTAATAATGATCCTCAAACTGAGCCTTAGGAAACGGAGAAGTGACTTAGGAGGTACAGTGTCATTTCACTAATACTGTGACACCACTAATTACTGATTATACATGTGCTATAGAATACCTAGTCTTGAAGAACATCTGTGAATTCCATCTTTGTTTATTAAGTACCTCAGTTTCCTCCTGTACTCCATTTGAAATGAAAAACTTGTGGTTCCCCATATCCGTCTGGGGCACCGTGGCACACACTAACCGGGAAGAAGAAGAAGAAAGCAACGCCAGGGACTCTTTCCCTGGTCTATTTTTTTTTTTTTAACCCATCACCACTTAAATGTAATTTAGCATTTTATTTGAGATTTATTCAGAATCAACCATAATAAACAAAGCTTCCAATAGAGCCGAGTGTATGTCAAGATGCTCCTGACAGCCTCGACTTCAAAAGGCCATGGAGATGAATGCGGGAGTGAAGAAGTGGAGAGCATGATTAGCAGCCTGTTTGGGTTATCTGGCTGTCTAGTGTGCTGTATATACATAGCCTCAGTCAGCCCCCTATCACCTAATTAACTCCTTCACCTTTAAACACCAACGTTGCATCTACTTCAAACCGCTCCTTCTCATTGACTTGACACAAATACCTTACTAGCATTTAGAAATGAAAAGTGATTTTGAAGGTGTATTGCATGGAGCAAATTGTGGTCTTTTTTTTTTAAGTGCATTTGTGGCCATTTCTTTCAGCTTTTTCTGTCTTTTTCAAGACAACATCAGCCACATTGGGGATTATATGCCTCAAGTCGTCAAAAAATGTTTAGGATTTGTATTTATTTCAATGTGGTTGCGGTTCTGGATCATGAAGAAACACAAGCTCTTGGGTGCTGTGCTTTGTTTCCATGTGAAACTTCAGTCTCAACCAGCAGCAGGTAAAGCTTCAGAAAATGATAGCCTTGGGCAGACTTTGCTGCAGTGTTCAATTCTGTTTGATCCTATCTAACTAGATTTAGTGAAACTCCAAGTATGACACATTTTGTTAGTTTGTTTGTGATTCATTTCCATTAAAACATTTATACTAGTTGCCTTCCAACATTAACATACAATATTGCTTTTCCTTTTCAATATCTTTCCATAGCTTTGTCGCAAGAGTGGACAGATTGATTTCGTGACATGTTGCTAACAGCAACATGATGTCAAAAGTATAGCTAACATAAAACATAAAAACACTGGATGCAAATGCATTTTATTTTTGGTTAAGGATCTTGTGATTACATATCAATTCACTTTAAATAGGTAGAGGAAAAAAATAAAACACATAGTCAGCAACTATATCAGATATCTCTGTGACATGTCATGGTGATTATGAAGGGACAGCCAAAAGAGGAAAGTGTTTGGACTAAAAGTTTAACTATTTTGAATGGTGACGATTGTAATGAACTGCCTATGGCAAAGTGTAAAAAAGAGTTGCCAACTTGTTTAAAGTATTTGCTGGTAGGAAGCCATTTGCAAACATATACTGTTGAGGACGATTCAAATCTAGGGGAGTCCTTTGTTCAAAACTGACCACAGAGCCAAAACGCAATGTACAATCATTTATTCTCGGGCTCTCACAGGATGCCCAAACAACAGGCCCATCCTGCTACAATGGTTTACCCTCATTTTAAAATGTCCTATACAAAAGTTTAAAAGTAACTTCCTATCACAGGCCTTCCAATCTTTACCTTATCTCTAGGTAATACAACAAGGTGAAACCCCTGTATTTCCTATTGGGTTACCATTATTTGAAGAAGCCAAGCACAAATTGCCTACTCCCTCTTTTGATTAAACATGGCTGATGTTCTGATGGCTGAACACCCTATTTTCCAATCATTTTAGGTTTTTTCGGTCTAAGGTGGACAGACTTTTTTTTTTCGACTGATCAAGTGTGGGTGAAGTATTATGAAGTATATTATTTGCGAAACTGGCTGCCACTTATTACTTTATGGGGCAAAAATTAGTGCCCTGTCGATGTAAATCCATTGACAAGTGCTTGAACAGGGCTTGTTTTTGTTATTGTCAGGACCAGATTATATGATGACATTATGAAAAGGATCTCTACAGGGAAATCCAACTTCAAAACAGATCCACTGTCTGTTACTGTGTCCAACTAGCTCTCGCTTGCCTTCCCTGGTTCAAATATTTCAACTTTATGTTGTCCTCTGCGATTAAATACATCAGATAGAACCTATCTCCTCAAACATGAAGAAAACGTTGGACTAGAAGCTTATCATTTTCTATTTTATGGCAACATGCATTACAACAACAATTACATAAATAATATACTCAAACTAATTTTATTTAAGATATTTAATTCCATAAAGGGGGATTAACAATATGATATCACCATAACAACATATCTGTAGATTTAATTTAACCCTCCTACCATTCCGTCTGATTGAACTGATTTTCCAATGCAGTCCAGAATGTTTTGGCTGTTGTCCGTCTTCCTGACTCCAATGTGAACACAGCATGTGTAGTCGTGTTTTTTCAGTTTTTAACAAAGGAGCAAACTGTCTAAGAACAGAAATCCCATCATGAAAGAAGAATAAATTAGTGAATTTGTTGTATGATGATAAAATATTTAGGATAAATATTGAAATGACTAACTATTAGGTGAGGTGCAATTCTTTTAGAAATGTGAACTCTTCCTTTTTAATCTCTGTATAGCCTGGTCAATTATAGGCCAGTGAAGATGAACTTAGTCTCCTGCAACACAGTCTTGGGATTTTCCTTGTTTATGTGAATATGCCAAACGTTTCACAACCCCCAAAGTAGAATTACATTGTACGCTCTTGGTACAACTTGCTACACAAGACAGGAATAGGTGACAACTTGAAATATAAACGTGATTCTACCATGAATTTAGAAGGTTGCAAATATTGAAAGCATCCAAGATATAGCAAAAATACTACATGATTTTAATATTAATAATTATAAAATGAAACAGCAGTGTCCAAGGTTACTTCCTATTTAGACAAATATGTTATCATTGGCAGACTTCAAGTCAGGTGACATTAGCATGAGTTTTTGATTGGTTTGAGGGCTACTCCCTAACGATTCTGAATCAATTCATGAAACGTATGTTTAGTTGTCATAGAAAAATGATATGACATTATTACTAAATAAGAAAAAAACGCTATTCCACCGCTGAGGAACGATCATTTAACAAACTAAAGCAGATTGCAGCCTTTGGCTGCTCTTTGTGTCAACAGAAGGGCTTCAAACTTCCTAACCTTTTTCCCTCAGTTAAATTATTATCCTTTTCTGTTTATGCTTCCAATGTCCTGTGTTTTGTCAATCATGTTGAACGGTCGGTCATAGGATGTATCTTTCTTGTACCAAAAGCATCCGCGTAAAGGCCACATTAACAAATGACCAATTGAAAATACATCAAATCATCTCCGAAGGCCCCCATGTGTAGCTGATAGTTGCAAAGACTAACAAAGACACGCTTTTGATTTGAAATTTATTTCAAGTGTTTTGCATTGAAAGGCTGCAGCATAACAAATCAATGAGTCTGTTAAAAGCCTTTGAAATTCTGTGAGGTTTATATCTAAGGTTCTCTGTGATATTGGCAGGATAGTGTCAAAGGATTACATGCAGGGCTCAAGAATTCGACCAATTATCATGAGGATGCAAGGTCAATTTTATCTTTGGTAGCATATGTGCCGGTAAGGTTCATCCCCAGGTTCAACAATGTTTGAAATAGGGCTGTTCAGATGAAGACATTTCATTTCTGAAACAGTCTAATTGGTTAAAACTAAAGTTTTCTTGGAATTACTCAAAAAGCCAAGCTGCAATGTCACGTGGGTGCTCTGTGGAGGAAGTCTGTATTTCAAAAGCAATTGTGGTCTGATCCCGACTGTTTAGTTTAGAGCTTCAATGTTAAGCGGGTCGCACACCAGACGAGCCACGGGGTGCCGCGTCGGCCGGTGTCCCGTAGTAAAAAGGACAAGCAGTGTTTAAGCGTGTTTGAAGTCATAACGCTGTATGTGAGGGCTCTATTTGGAAACAACCATTGTAACTTAAGTTCCAATGAAGCGACACTGCTTTGACCATACAACTAAAAACAGGGTTACATTATGCAGTTTCAATGAATTTGAAAGATATTCGTGTAGAATACAGGGCAAAATCACTGCGGAGTGAAATCGCTGCGTGGTTAATACTCACCAACCGATTATGGTCATACACCTTTGCATGTAGGCTGCATTCGTGTATAGGCAGGACTACCGTATGCGTCTGAAGACTTTGTATAGAGGCCATGGTCCATAATCGCGTTATGAAGGTAATACTGATAGTAAAAAATGGAGGTGTCGTTTGACATTGAACATTGGAGTGTTTAAATGCACTTCCTTTCAAGGCGATGGTAACCAATATGTTTTTGGCTGTGACACCAATACTGTTTGGCATTTTTAAACTCTTGATTTTTCCTTTTCCTAATGGCGGTGCAAATAGTCTAACAAAGCAAGTTTGATGGTATTTGAAATAATGGTTTAGGAGTAGGTCGAAATAAGTGTTTTTTCACTGTATTTGATTTGGCTGTCTTTAATAGACACTTTGAAGAGTATCATCTGACACCACAATCATGGCAATAGATCAACAACTATGGCTTACAGTCTTATAATGTTGTGGTATTCAATTGTTGCTTCCTATTGACCGATTTGACCAAATGTTCTTGGAGTTGCAGCATCAAATTAAAGTGGTTCCATTACGACCCATTGTCTAGAAGGGGATAGGGAAACTCTGTTTTTGAGAAAAATCTAAATGTGATAAAATCTTGTCAGTCTAGGAAGTAAATGGTTCCACTTGCAATGTTGTAGAGCATAATACCCATCATATGACAAGAGGCTCAATAGTATAGCATCAAGCAAACCAAAGATTAAACCTTTTAAACCAACTTTGACCTATTGGTGGTTCAAATAGGGAAGCATTTTTAGCCGTTCAAGATTGGCTTTAATGTCAATCAAGTTACAAAAACAGCCAGGGGAAGAAGCCAAGCTAGAGAAAGTGGAGGATAACAACAGTAACAATAGGTGCCTTCACCTATGGTGTTTGACACCTAATTAATAAAAACACCCTTTGAAACGGACAACGGCCTCAGGCAAACTATGGGCCCACCGGCTGCTTAAAATGTAATCACATTAACATAACGTCAGTCAGTCCCCTATCAACTAATTAACTCCTTCGACTTTAAATAACACCATTGCATCTACTGTAGACCGCTCCTTCTCATTGACTTGACACAAAAACCTACGACCATTAAGAAATAGAGTGATCAGAAGGTTTAGTGCATTGAGCAAATGGTAGTATTTCTTTCTAAGACGGCATAAGTCATCCTGAGGATTGTACACCTCATGTCATCCAAAAATGTTCTGGTTAAAAGAGGTGTTGGTACTAAAGTAGTCATTCTCTTGGGTGCTGTGCTTTGTCTCCATGTGTAACTTCAGTCTCAACCAGCAGCAAGTAAAGCTTCAGCAAATGATAGCCTTGGGGCAGTCTTTGCTGCAGTGTTCAAGTGCTGTTTGATCCTGTCTAACTAGGTTTTCTGAAACTCCAGGTAGCACTCATTGGGTTTGTTGTTTTGTGATACGTTTCCATTAATGCTCCCCGCATACCACATGGATGCATACAGGAATGGTTCTTTCCCTGACACGTTTATATAACTTTCCGTAGCATTGTTGACACAATAGAAACCTTGTTCTCCTGACTTTTTGGTCACAGCAACATGATGTTGAGAGAGTAAGGCCCAATCCCATTTCTACCCCTTACCCCTTCCAAACAAGGGGGAGGGGTAAGGGGAAGAAATGGGATTGGGCCTAAAGCTAACATAAACCTCATGTACTCTAAATTAAATAACAATATTTTAAATACTACGCTAGTAGTACGCTAATGGACTAGTGATAACCAATTTTTAATAAAGATGTAACTACACATGACGGACACATGATATTTAAATAGGGCATTTTCTATGCTCACATCTCTGAATTAGTTAGTGTTTTTTAGGAATGATTTGGATAAAACCCCTTGTTATTTTCCTTTTTATGTAATTACTTTTGAGGTTCAGGATTTTGTGATGACGATCTTTGCAACTGTAGATTACATAATAAGACGCATAGTCAAACTCTATATGTGTCCATCTTTCGCAAACAATGATTCATTTCCAGCACTTGCTTTTTTGATAATAATGATTACAGTAATTTGAGTCTATTTTGGGAAATAAATCATGAATGTCACCTTACACATGACATGTAAGGTGACATTTCAGATTTTACATCGCAAACGAATTGGTCCCCAGTAATACAGTAAAAAAAAAAGTCTTCATTAAGATGCTGCAAATGATGGACTTTACATTATGTTATTTTTAGTTTGTTTAGAGAAAAACTGAGCTTGAAATCGAAAATTGGCCATTAGTTTGAAAAAATCCTGATTTTATTTTTAGGTCATATCACCCAGCCTTACTTTGGGGCAGTGTAATCTACAGCTGGTAGTTGAGAAACGTTAGCATCTTGTGCTTCAATTATTTGATACAAACATTGTCTGCATTCACTTCATCACTTTCAGAAGGGAGAACAAAGAATCTATATAATAATAAAGGAATATGTGTGAGCAGGCAGGATAGGTTTGGCTATTTTTTTTTAATTTGTCTGTGTCTGGGTGTATGTGTGGAATGATATATTCAAATTAATTTATTTGAATACATCTCTACATGTTTGTGTTGTATGTGTGTGTGTGCGTGTGTGCGTGTGTGTGCAGAATAGAGTGGGGGGTCTGAGCAGCGTAGGCTGCTGATCTAGAGTTGATTTCTCCCACTAAGTGTGCAGGATCTGCTTGATATGCTCTGCGTCTTCGTTTTGCCTTCTATAGGCTTTGCTGGCTGTAGCTTGTGGCGCTCCCAGTGGTGCACGCTCTTTCCACTAACAAAATGCAAAATACAAAATTAATAAAAACACCCTTTGAAACTGACAAATATGCCTCAGGCAAACTATCGGCCCGCCGGCTGCTTAAATTTTAATCAGTATTTTTTATTTATTTATTTATTTTCCACGGCCATGCTCATCTTTTTAATAACACGATGCTGAGACTGTCTGGATACAAAGTTTCCTCTGTCAAGAATTACATGGGGCCTGTCAGTTCAGGGTCTCTCTCCCTCAGGGGGGGTTCCAGAAAACAAACCCAGCCAATTTGTTTGTAACACCTCTAACCTTTAGTCCTCTACCGATATCAGATGACTACAGGGTCTTCTCTGCAGATCTACTGACCCCTGCTGCACACAGGACTGTATAAGGAGGAAGAGCAACCCTCATATTTACATTCACGCTACTTTGGACTTTTCCCAAAATCAATATAACAGGTTTTGCAATCCTTTAAAATGGTGTTTAAGCTTAAGTTCACAACATATGCAACTGAAATGGCAGAATTGTTGTCAGCAGAGAGCGGGCACTCCCATGCTGCTATAATATTAATGCAGTCATGCATAATTTAATTATATTAAGACAGCGCTGCTGTGTGAGTGATGACAGAATGTCAAGCCATCATCTAAGTGTCAATCAAGCACAATCCAATCCTAATGCAGGCTGAAATTAAACAGCAAATAGAGAACTGCTCATAGTGGTTATTCATATTATAGCACATTAAAGAATGGCATATTTGAAATAAAACAATGACATTTGTTCAGCTGTGGTCCTACAGTACTTATCATTATGAATATGGGATGGCTCAATAAGGGAAATACACATCAGCAATGGTATTCTAAAGGTGTACATTTTCCAGTAAAAATTTAATACCTTACTTATAATTAAGATGGGCTGGCACAAATAACAAATTAAAGCTTTGTATAATCATTAGCTTTTCGTTACGGATCTACAGATATTTAAAAACATCATTAAATGTTCTATTCCTGTTTTTTAAATTAGCAGTATAGCTTTTATGTATCTTTTGGCCTTGGTTACTTGTGGGACAACAACAATACATCCAAAAACATGGAAAACAAATCCTGGGGAGAACCCTAAACTATTTAATATTTTTTTTACTTTAAAGTCTATAGATGTCGGTCTTGCCAATTCTCAGACTGGAAGGCAGGTACCAAAGTTCTGCAGTAATATTTAAATAGTATTTGCATATCCAAAACTAACAAAGTATGATTTGGTTATCTAATGTTTGGTGGGGCCATTTTAATGATGGCTGGCGTAACCTCAACTGAAACATTGAGCTGACACGAACTCAGCTGAGGTAGGTCTTACGCTCTTACATATTTGTTTGTATTTTATATGTTCGCAACTGAGACCGGCAAAAGTTTGAAATCCTAGATACATTACTCACTTATTATGATGGACCATTATAATGGTATAGTTGTATGACAATATAGATGCTGTCAAGAACACACATTTTCGTCATATTAAGAAAAGTAAAGTTGTTAGTAGATTTGGTTGGTCATTTATCCGAAGCACTGAGCCTTGCCTATGGATAGCTGTGGGAAACCTAGATAAGTCAATTGATTATTTTCAAGCATTTAAACCACGCAAAAGTCACGGAAAATTAGGCATCATCGAGCCGCATATGTCACACATGATTCGACGTCCAGTCGGCAATGGGTTTGGGCAGAATAATCAGATTTGACAATGCAGAATCTTGGTTGAAGAAACCCCAACACATTTGATTCTTTCTGCAGTATTATTCCAAACGAAGACCTTGGTTTACTAGTAAAAAGATGGGAGGGAAAAATATTTTATACTTCACACAAGTGAATAGAGCGCTAAAATATCAAGGAGACACATACAATTAGTGGCTGAAAGTTGTTCTGCTCGCTCTTTACTTTGAAAAATATATATAATTAAATGGAAATCAATGTAACGCAAAAAAGAAACAAAAGCCAGACCTTTATTGTAACACAGGTAGGTGAGGGCCTGTATAATAATTTGTTTCTGGTTAATAGTATCATAAGAGTGATTAAGGAGGGTTATTATGCTGGAGGGGAAATGCCTCTAATGACTGATGACTTGAAATTTAATCTCAGTGTTATTGGTTCGTGTTTAAACACTGATTGTCAAGCTGTGGTCAAAATGTGTAGCCAGAAAGCCTTATATTGTGGTCAGTAATAGACAATGTGGCTGCATTGTTTTGAATGTATGACCGCCCATATGGATGGTGAGTTCTATGCATCACTGTTTGGTGGTTTATGTTGAAAAGGTCTTACTTTTAACTGAAACATTTTAAATGTATTGATCATGACTTCTCTCTGCATATATTTTGAGTTTTTTTATTTGGAATAATCCTCTGCTTTCTCTTCAATACAATCCATAGTTATGTAACTTGTGTATTGAGGAAAGCTTTCTTCTGGAGACTTTAGTTTACAAACAGAGGATGACGTATTCTATTCCATGTATTGAACACCTTATAACAGGCAAATATATTTTGTGCCTAGTTCTGTTTTATTTGGGGGGGTCTTGTTGTATTTTACACCCAACGCGGCCGGTCTCTTGTTCTTACACATAAGTGAATCTGACTCTGAGATAAATTCCCCTTGGCAGATTTTTCTCCTCTGTGTAAGAGCTTCCAGTTTTGTGCTGCTTCGCACTCTTCCTACTTTCTTAGTTATTAATTGAAATCATGAGAGTCAACGCTTTCAGCAGAGGACTAGCTCAAGAAGAAGAAATGCTTGAAATTCTTTGCCATAAATATTAACAAGCAATATATTATGCATATTATTCTTTAAATACCACATAAAATGAGTTTTTGTGGCTTAATCTTAATTTTGCATATGCTTTTAAGTAATATACATTGAATAATGAATGCCATTAAATTGATGGCAGATGCAGCATTGGTCCTGTCAATCAAATTTGTGCAAACCCCCCCTGACATGTGCTGTCTCTCACCACTTCCAGCTGCCAGCCCATCATTGTTCACTCCGACATTCCAGAGTGCTGGGGAATCTGCACATACTGTACTCCCCAGCACTTTTACATTAGCCCACTCAGTACGGGTCATTAAAAAGCACTGTACACATATCTCCACCAAGAGTGAAGCAACTTTGGAAGCATTAAAATATTCACCCGCATTGGAAAGTGTCCAGAAGGCCAGGGGTGAATTTTATTTATTATTTTATTTCCGGTACCTCTCTTTAACAACTAGAACGGATGCAGATAAAACAGGATGCATCTTCTTCTTTTTTAAGGAATGTCTTATATAAAAAAAATGGTGCTTTGAATAACAATGTGATTGTGATGTTTTATACAGAAACACAATCTTGGAAAACACCCAGGAGACTGTAAATCCTCAGTTGGCTCAGAGAGTCACTAAGGGAGG